>CAUYQU010046663.1:0-64212 GCA_963574635.1 Cheracebus regulus
GTGACTTAATAGTACCCTGGACAGCACCGTGGCCCAGGGCTTCCTTCAGTACTAGTTCTGATATCTGTATACTGATGTATAGAGGTAAGGGTAGGGGCGGAGGAGACATTTTGGCAACTCTTCCCTTTTTCTTCCATAACACCTGTTCTTCCATAACACCTGTGATGCTGACAGGTGTTATAACAGGGCTCATAAACGTAAATGCAATGGTAGTCATAGGCATCCTAAGAGGGATAGCTCTTAGGAATGTAGCGTAAAGAAGTGAAGCAGGCTGGATAAAACAATTTCAATGCAACCTGAATATAAATATGCTTCTTCATGGTCCTCTTTCTCTTCCTCTTCTTTCTTCTTTCTTCTCTTTCTTCTTTCTTCTTCTTCTTCTAGCTAGAGTCTCACTCTGTCATCCTGGAGGGCACTGCTACAATCTCAGCTCATTGCAACCTCTGCCTCCCAGGTTCAAGCAATTCTCTTGCCTCAACCTCCCGAGTAGGTGGGACTACTACAGGCAAATGCCACCATCCTCAGCTAATTTTTGTAGTTTTTAGTAGAGATGGGGTTTCATCATGTTTGCCAGACTGGTCTTGAACTCCTGATCTCAAGTGATTTGCTTGCCTCAGACTTCCAAAGTGCAGGGATTACAGGTGTGAGCCACTGCGCCCAGACTTTCATGCTCTTTACTATAAGAAAAAAAATAATAGAGACATGAAGATAATGGCAATGGATGCTCAGTGGGGTGAGTGGGCAGTGGTGAGTTCTGGGGACTCTGGGGTGGGCATGTCCCTTTGCAAAATGACTACTGCTCAACTCCAGTAGACTGTGGCCATGAAGGTACTAGGTCTGATTTTTTTCAAGAGAAGTTGGTAAGCTGGATTTGTAGGTGAAATCACTTCATTTTTAAATGTTGGCAGTCAACTCAAACTAATTTAAAAAATGCTTCATTAGGCTGGGCGTGCTGTAATCCCAGCACTTTGGGAGGTTGAAGTGGGAGAGTTGCCTGAAGTCAGGAGTTTGAGACCAGCCTGGTCAAGGTGGCAAAACCCTGTCTCTACTAAAAATATGAAAGTTAGCCAGGCACGATGGTTTGTGCCTATATTCCCAGCTACTCGGGAGGCGGAGGCAGGAGAATCACTTGAACCTGGGAAATGGAGGTTTCAGTGAGCTGAGATCGTGCCACTGCACTCCAGCCTGGGTGACAGAGCAAGATGCTGTCTCAAAACCCAAAAAGCAGAAAACAAACCAAAAGAAACTTCATTAAAGAAAACAAAACATATCCAGGACAGATTCAGTATGCAACTTCTGCCTTATATGTAAAAGGACCCCATGATTAAATGTTTTAGGAAATGCTGGTTTCAAAAAATAAAATAGAAAAATATAGACAGATTTTTGTTGTTTCTTTGACCATAGAACTTCTGAGGGCCTTTCAGATAGCGATGTGTGTTTGAAGCTCCAGTTCAGTCTCACTGGCTTCACACAGTAACATCATCTCAGGCCAGTGTCTAATGACTGCCGTGCGCAGCCATTTCCAGGTAATTGTTTGGCTTTATGTCAGCCAGTGACATTTTCTGGCCCTTTCTCAAAGTCAAGAGATGCATTCTCTGCGGTCTCAGAGCCCTGCACACCCGATGCTAACTGCAGAGGAACACAGGAGCGGAAGCAACCTGCCCTGACACTGGAGGGATATTCACATTTGTTTGTGCAGCTCACTTGTCTAATTCTAGAACAGTCTGGGCTGAGTTCAACTTTACCCAGAAGCTGCAGGCCTTCTGCCCCTGTCAGCCTCATCTCCTGTCAATGTCTTCCCCCTTCTTACTTTCATTCCATGTTCAACACCCCATGTGAATTCTGTCTTAAAGCTCACCACCACCAACCCCTCCCAAAGTATCTCCTGACTTATTTTCACCCGCTCTGCCTCCCTAGCTAGTCCTGACTACTACATGGGAAGACAATGCCCATATTTAGGGCCCAGCAAAGCAGAGGAATTAAAAAAAAAAAAAATAGAAAAAGGCAGCTTTAGTAAATTTATTCAGAATATTGCAACTGGAATATCTAGAGAGAAGCTTATACCATTTCAGTATGCATATGAGCTTTCAGTATTGTTTTTTGGTTTTGGGGTTTTTTTGAGACAGAGTTTCACTCTGTCACCCAGACTGGAGTGCAATGGCATGACCTTGGCTCACTGCAACCTCTGCCTCTGGGGTTCAAGTGATTCTCATGTTGCAGCCTCCTAAATAGCTGGAATCACAGGCATGAACTACCACGCCTGGCTAATTTTTGTATTTTTAGTAGAGGCAGAGTTTTGCCATGTTGGCCAGGCTGGTCTTGAGCTCCTGACCTCAAGTGATCTGCCTGCCTTGGCCTCCCAATGTGCTGGGATTACAGGTATGAGCGGTGCCCGGCCCAGTATTGCTTTATTTTGAATTACACTCAGGAAAGACAGATTATCTTTCCAGGGCTTTGGGTCTCTACTAGTGTAAATGGAATCAGTTTGTTTGGACTATTTCATACTTTTTATTTGTCTGTCATCTATAGGCTTCCAACTTCCAAAAGGAATGGTTGACTACCTGCAATAAAAAACACACATGTGATGGAGGTTGACGTGTGACATCTTCCCCTCTCTATCCAGCAGCTCCAGCTCTTCTCTTACTCTAGGCTTTTTGCAAACATCTCTGACTAGATCTCCTGCCTCCTGCTCCCCTCTGAAGCCCATTCTGCTTACTGTTGCCAGAATCATCTTTCTAAAACACACAGTCATTATATCGCTTTCCTGATTTTTAAAAAGTCATCTTTACCTATGCAAGCTACCTAAAGATATGAACTAGACTTCTTTATATTCCTTAAACCATCATGATTCTCAAACTCTGGTGGGGAACTTATTTAAAATGTAACTCCCTGGTTCTCACCTCCAAAGACCAATTTGGTGGGACTGGGGTGAGGCTCATGAATCTGCATTTTATGCCCCACACGGGTACCCCAGAAGAGTGTGGTGCTGTCGGTCTACAGGCTACAGATTGAGAAGTTATATTTTAAATCTGGAAGGGACATAATAAGTGGATATAAGTTAGGTTCAGTTATTCTTAAATGAATTCCAGTATTTTGTCTTCTCTGAAAAGATTTTATTTCTACATTTTATTCCTTCTAGCATCTGGTAGTTGACTAATTTCATGCTGAAGTGGTTTGAAAAACTGTTCAGAAGAAAAAAAGGAAGAAGGAACTTCTAATGGCTCTCACTGCATACCTGGAAAATTAGCAAGGTGATACTTTGGAAGCAGTTTACTGTCAGTGATGTCTGGGTATAATCAAAGTGCTTGGGCCACTAACAAAAATCTTTTCCTTTTAGCCCCTAATTTTCCATGCAACGTTCACTTTCTAAAAATAAAAAGGGGAGCCAGAGCCAGAAGGAGCAGCAGAGCACAACTGTAGCATTAAATAATATGACCTGCATTTCACTGAACACTTACTATACACTAAGCGCTGTTAGGCCCCGTGCACACACAATCTCTCATCTTTACGATAACCTGCAAGTAGGTGTTAAGAGTTTCCATTTTTTCTTTTCCGGTTAGCGCGGTGTAAGAAGCCACGAGCAGCAAAGTCTCTAGCGACATCCTGTATGAGGTGGTGCGGGAAGTCCTGCATGGGAACCAGTGCAAGTGCCACAAGTTCCTGGAGACGGTGAAGTTGCAGAACAGCTCAAAGAACTATGACCCCCAGAAGGACAAGCACTTCTCGGGCACTGTCAGGCTTAAGTCCACTCCTGCCCCAAGTTCTTCGTGTGTGTCCTGGGGGACCAGCAGCACTGTGAACGAGGCCAAGGCTGTGGATATTCCCCACATGGACATCGAGGCACTGAAAAAAACTCAATAAAATACTGGTCAAGAAGCTGGCCAAGAAGTATGATGCATTTTTGGCCTCAGAGTCTCTGATCAAGCAGATTCCACGAATCCTCGGTCCAGGGCTAAATAAGGTAGGACAGTTCCCTTCCCTGCTCACACACAATGAAAACATGGTGGCCAAAGTGGAAGAGGTGAAGTCCACAGTCAAGTCCCAAATGAAGAAGGTGTTATGTCTGGCTGTGGCTGTTGGTCACGTGAAGATGACAGATGATGAGCTTGTGCATAACATCCACCTGGCTGTCAACTTCTTGGTGTCATTGCTCAAGAAAAATTGGCAGAATGTCCAGGCCTTATTAAGAGCACCATGGGCAAGCCCCAGAGCCTATATTAAGGCACATTTGAATAAATTCTACCACTACCAAAAAAACAAAAAGAGTTTCCATTTTATGGAAACTGTCTTATTACCTTCCATTACATGACAATGACTCAAGTAGGGGCAACTGGAAACAAAAGCAGGGCAATGAAAACATAACCTCGTATTCCAGGAGTCAACCCCTGGGCGTGTTTATAATGAAGGTCCAGAAAGGGAAAGAGTATACAGAGGGAGAAGAGAAACTCAGGCTGCAGGATCTTCCTAAAGGGGTAGGAAATGACCTTTCTGTGCCCAAGTGCTCAGGGTGACTTTCCCTTTCATAAATATAAGCACCCCAAAACAGGCCTTGGGGTATGCAGAGTCTCTGTAATCTGCTCACTTCATTATCAGCCAAAGATGAGTTATTAAAAATAACTGACACTTTCCTGAGCACTGATTCCACTTAACTGATCAATACTACCTATCTCAAGAAACAAAAAACACAAAACACCTCTCTGGCTCAGACGACCCACCAGCAAAATTGATAAAACCTCTGCTCATCTTAGGGTGTCCTCCTCACCTGTGTGGCTGGGCTGCAGTCCTTCTGGCCACCTGGTGAGGTTCCCTCTCTGTGGCCCCGCATGCTCACCAAGTGGCTCCCAGCCCCCTGGTTTGGTGTTCCCGCTTCCTCAAAGTTTTTCCTGTCGCAGTACTGGTTTGCTTGGTCACGTGATGGGGATGCTGTGATCCTGCCTCCTAGCAGAGGAGTTCACTTCTCTGTCCTGCTCTCATAGCCACCCTGCTGAGTGCCACCCCAGTGTTAGAATCTGTTGGGAGTCCCCAGCAAGAGGTAGCCTCTGCTCTGTGTCCTCCGGCACTTCTGGTGGCAGGCTTTTTTGTTTGACTTGCTCTTCTGGTTCATGAATGTTCCTGTCCCGAGGAACCCTGCCCAGGTGGCACTGGAACTGAGCTGGAAAGTAATCTGAGTGTCACCATACTATGCTACTTTGAGAGTCTCACATGCACATGCTGAGTCTCATCCTTTCTTCCCTTGATGAGTTTCTTTCTGACCTGGGACAATTTCTAGGAGGTTGTGAGAAGGCCATCAATCCCCAGCAGCTAAAATCTGAGTGTTGAGAAATAGACATCAGTCTCAGGGGATCCAATCATGAATGCTCCATGAAACCCTGCAACAAACAGCCTACAGCCCACCAGTTCCTACCCGGCTTGCCAGGCTCAAATTTGTAACGGGGACCAGTCAAGCCCCATGGAGTGGGATCCTTGCAATGTATATTTTTTCAGCAGCACTGCTAGCACAGTCTGTATTTTCTGAACCTTAAATTACATGCACGATCTGAAAGAAGTTTTGCAAGAAGCAGACTACTTGAAATTGAGTATGTCTCAGAAAGCCTGGGACATGTAGCCATCATTTACTGAAGACACAAGAGACATCTGTTGGTGACTCTCTCCATCAAACAGCACATTTACAGCTTTGCTAGGGAAGCATGGAAAAAGGAGCTTGACCAAGTTTCCAAGACCAAGTTCACCTGCACTGTGATGCTGGAAAGGAGAGACTCCCCTGCTGTCCAGAACAGTGGAGATGAGGAGCCTTGAAGCCTGGTGGGTTTGGATAAATCAACAGAGGCAAAGAGCATTTTTAGGTGAGGGAATAGCAAAGCAAAAGACAGGGCAGCAGTGTGGACGGAGGTGGTCCTGGGAGACCAGCTTGACCGAAGCAGATCAGTACTGTGAGAGGCCAGGCTTAAGAAATTTGGTTTAATCTAATAAGCAGGAAACTGTCACTACATTCACAGGGGAGAGTTGTGATATAAACTGTTTTCAGATAAATAATCAACCAGCAGAACAAAATGGAATCATTTGGCAAGAGGTAAGGAGACCAGCTAGGGGCTATTACATTAGTCTTTTATTTTTCCTTTTAGGCAGGGTCTTTCTATGTTACTCAGACCGGTCTTGAACTCCTGGACTCAAGGGGTCTACCTGCCTCAGCCTCCCAAGTATTGCACTAGGCTTTTTTTTTTTTTTTTTTTTGTGACAGAGTCTTGCCCTGCCGCCCCGGCTGTAGTGGAGTGGTATGATCTCCACTCACTGCAACCACCACCTCCCAGGTTCAAGCGATTCTCCTGTCTCAGCCTCCCAAGTAACTGGGATTACAGACACCTGCCACCATGCCTGGCTACTTTTTTGTATTTTTAGTAGAGATAGTGTTTCACTATGTTGGCCAGGCTGGTCTTGAACTCCTGACCTCATGATCCGCCTGCCTCAGCCTCTCAAAGTGCTGGGATTACAGGCGTGAGCCACTGCACCCGGCCTGTGCTAGTCTTGATATCACTGGTCACCTGCTTCTCAGGATCTGGAGAAGACCCTCCTGAACCCCACACACTCTGTGAGTGCATACGCCCTAGCTTACTCCCAATCACCTTGGGCTCCAGTGTTTAGCTCTGCCACATTCTGCATTTTGCAGTTTTTTCTTCCTCTCTGCCTCAACATTGGCAGAAATGTAGGACACGACTTTTCCTCTCCCCCTCCTCTCAGATGTGTTTACACAAGGTATCTATGTGTGGAGGGGAGCCAGGGATGGTATGTGTACGTCACAGGGCCATTAGAGCACACAGCTAGAATTAGACTTCCCAGTTCGTTAAAAGCTCCAGTATCACTCCTGCTGACTCTGCACTGGCGTTCAGCCACTATGCCGGCCTCCTCTCCCTCTCTCTGACTCCTCCTCACTTTCCAAATCCTGTTAATTCTTCATGCTACTGGTTTAACCATCTCTTCCTTGCTGACTTCCAGACAGTACCACCAGGGCCTTACCTCTATCTCCTTAGGTCTTTTCCTAAGCAAAGGCAATTCCTTTCTAAGAGGGGCCCTAGCATTAGTTTTATGAATAGCAATTTTTCTAGGAACCCCACCCACTTGGCCTTGCCTTTGCCACCAAGGGAGCCCCCTGGAACACCTTTGGGGAACTCTTGGGTTCCATTTTGAAAACTGATGGGCTAGATTACTTTCTTTTCTTTTCTTTCTTTTTTGGAGACAGGGGCTTTCTCTGTCACCTAGGCTGGAATGCAGTGGCACAGCCAAGGCTCACTGCAGCCTCAGTCTCCTAGGCTCAAGCCTCAAGAGATCCTCTGGCCTCAGCCTCCCAAGTAGCTGGACTATAGGTGTGCACCACTATCCCTGGCTAATTTTTTTTTGGTAGAAATGGGGTTTCACTATGTTTTCCAGGTTGGTCTTGAACTCCTGGACTCAAGCGATCCTCCCATTTCAGCCTCCCAAAGTGCTGGGATTACAGGCATGAGTCACTGTGCCCAGGCAGGCTAGATAATTTTTGAGAGCTTTTCCATGTTTCGAGCTCTATGAGTCTATGATTCCTGCATTTCAAATCTGTGTGACTGATAAAAGCTGGCAGAAATGAAAAGCTGAGAAGAAGGCTTGGCTTGGAATCGTGATTCTCAAGATTTTTACACTCAGAATCCCTTTATACTCCCTAGGAGAACCCCAAAGGACTTTTGTTCTTTCCCTTATATCAGTCTTCATATGCTGTGTGATCTTGGTGTAGTAATTAACTCCTCTGAACCTCAATGTCGTTCTTAAAATTATGACTGAAATATCCACGAGGAAGGACTACAGTGAGAATTAAATAAAAGACTTGGAATTATAATCCCCCACTTACTGGCTGTAAGAACCTGGGGCAAGTCACTCAACCTCTCTGAATCATATCAATTTCCTCATCATTATGGGGGAAAAGAGGAAAATAATACAGGGTTTATTTTCCAGGCTTATAGCGAGAATTTGGAATAATGCCTTGATAGAGCTGGCACCAGGTAGATACTCAAAAGCAAGCAAAATCTAGTCCGTGCTCCTTTCCAACATACTGGTTCACTTAAATCTGCCCTCCTATGCAATCTTTTGTCAGGAATATCTTTATTTCATCAAAAGTTCACTGTAGAAATGTACCAGCAATTCCATTTTATACTGGTCCTTTAAAAATATGTTTTTGGCTCTACAGTGACTTTTTTTTTTTTTTTGCATTGAGGGGATCAGGACACCAGATTCTGAAGGTAGAATATATTAAAGACCAGACTTGAATTTAAGCCAGATCCTAGGAAGGGAACATGGCATGGACCAGTATGGGAGGCACCTCTGAGAGGGACGTTATCCCTCTGAATGAGATTGCTCATCTATGATCCCACCACCCTGCAGCCTGGCTTGCTGTATGACGTTCAGACATCCTCTGTCAGGGCAGTTGCAGTCCTGGTTGTTGAGTGGGACTCTCACTTGGAATCTGTGCCCACAAATCTGGCCCATGACTTCCCCCTTCAGCTCTGAATTTTCAGAATTAGAGTCCCTCCTTGGGTTGGTGCTGTTTTCCAGAAGGCCTGTTTTAAACATTGGTATCACCTGAGAGGAGTAGCAGCTCAGCATTTACTCCTCAACTGTACCCTAACAGCTCAGCATGGATCAGGGTATTGCGGAATTGTACCATCACAGGACCCTAAGAGAGGTACTACAAGGACCTTAGTGATCAACCAATCTAACTACCTTGTTTTATATAAGAGAAAACCGAGGCCAGAGTGATGAAGTGACTTTATCAAAGGTATACTGAATCATTAGCAGTACCAAGAGGAGAGCTCGGGTTTCCCCACTTCAGGTCCAGTATTTTCCCCTCGTATCTCTCATCCATCCCTCCTTCCAATAAAGGGCTATTGAGAACCTATTCTGTGGCAAGAATTATGGTGAGAGCTAGGGATACAGAGGTGCCTAATAGACAACTCAGCCTTCATGCTGCCTACCTGCACACATTGGCTACATGGATTAATGGGCTCCCCTGCCCTCTGCCACCATCAGTGGGAACAGAATTGGTAAGTGTTGATGGGAAGATAAATGAAGAAGGATGTCCCTAACATGGGTTGTCACTTCCCCATCCACCCACCCAACCTGAGCAGTAACACTTGCTATGAAAATATTGGGAACATGGCAGGAGTTGGCGGGGAGGGCAGGAAGTAGAAGGAAAGGAGAAGCACAGGTCTCTGAAAGCAGGCTTAGGAAGGCGCTGAAGGCAAACCTCCCTCCTCTGCTGTAGCTGAAGGAGAGGAAGCAGGCATGTACTTGGCCCAGCTTAATGATGAGTCTTGCTTAAGACTCTACTTCTCTAGAGGATCAAGGAAGCTCTGGCACTGAATACAAGAATAGGAGGAAGCTGGACTCAGCAGCTGTCCCCAGCCTCCCACCTCTTGGGCTCAGCAGCTGTGCACCTCCCTGCTCCTGCACCCTGAGGCCCTCTCTCCAGGGCTCCCAGCCTCAACAGTCAAGCCCACAAGTTGGCTGGGGGCCAGCTTTCCTAGAAACTACAAAGCTACCCTAGGTATCTGTCCTCTGTGAATCACTGCCCTCATGCCATTATGGAAACTTATTGGAGGTCTGATAGCTACAGTGAGCTTAAAAGAAAAGCCAAAACTTTTTCATGAACTCATAATAACTAGTTGAAAGTTTCAACTGTTCTCCCAAAGGAGTCAAGGGTGGTGTTATTTGAGCATAGCAAGATCACCTCCTTGTCTAAGAAGCCATGTCAGAGAGCTAAGTAAGCACCCCTGGAGATTCCAGCCCCATCGCCAATCAAACTGTGTCACTCTTAACTCTGCCTCTCCCCCCTTGGAGCTGAGGTCTGCCATGGGGCTTCCAGGAGAGTGTTCCTGTTCTATAAAGGGCTATAACCCTCTTTAGATGCCAGATGCCTAGGCACTAGAGAGAGAAAGCCCTTTATAGAATCCTTCTGTGTTTCTGGCTGCCAGGATGCCTAGGCACTAAATCCCCTCACATGCCTGAAAACCTCCCATTAAACCACTGTACACACATAACATGCCCCTGGTCCACTGCGGGTGACTGAAATTCTTCCCACCATTAGAGTCATTTCTCTGATATACTCTCTAAAAAGCCCCTGTAAAAATGCAAATCATATACTATACAAATTATTATACTATCCTCTCTACTTTCGTGAATTTTAGAAATTCTACCATCCAGTTGAAAAAAAAATAAGGCAATATTACCTGGCAAGGATAATCGTTGACCCATTCGTACCCATTAAATTCTGAATTAACATTCAGTAAAAGTTTATTGAGCTTCTGTACTGTGCCAAGCACATTGTAGAAGCTGAGTTGGCTTTGGTGGCTTGAGGGCTGAATCTTTTGCCTTAAGGCAGTGAATCTGAATCTCTGCGAGTGTGGCTTAGGCATTTTACAATTTGTCCTGGAGATGTGAGTGTGCAACCAGGGTGGGGAACTGCTGCCCTCAGATGCACAGAAAGGGAAGAAAGAGCTCCCAGGTAGCCTTGGGTCCTGCCCTCCCCTGCTCCAGGCTAGACCATTTCTGTGTGATGTTAAGAATGTCATTTGTCTCTTTGGCTTTCAGTTTGGACTTTCTTCTGGAAAATGAGAGAATGGGACTTGATCTTTGAGGCCCTTTCCATCAGTCCTCACCCTCTAAGCCAGAACCAAAACTTAAGTCTCTTTCAACTGCAATATTTTGTGACTGTGCATGTCATTTTGTGACTGTACACGTCATCTTATGGTTAGAGGAGCAAAATGGAGACTTTCTGGGTGTCCCTGAAATCAAAACCAGCCAGGCAAACCCTCCTGTCCTTCACACAATTCCTTTTACCTGTTTACTGTCCATCAAACTCAGGGTTAAACCAACCTAACAGAAGACGGTGGCAACATCAAGGCTGCTCCTAGCTGTAAAAGGTGCATTAATCTTCGTAATGGTCCATCTTCCCCAGACCACTTCCTCCATCTGGACATTTATGGGACGGTGAATCGAGAGTTGCCCAGGAAGCTCTCTGTGCAATGCCAGCTCTGGCAGATCACAGTGTTCTGTGAGGGCTCTGAGTCATAACCAAGAAGAGACCTCTTCAGGCCAGGGTTCCAAAGGCTTCAAGGAGAAAAATGTCCTTAGTCACTTTCTACTGTCCAGGTCATGGTGTGGCACAAGAGGGACACATGTCCCCACTCTTCCTTGGAAAATAATAATGCAGAATTTTGAATTCACCCTTTGGCTAAAATGGGAGATTATTAAATGAAGAGATATTGATACATATGTATTCTGAGAAACACATTTTATTTGTCATGATAAGTCTGTTCCTGAAAACATTGTGTTCAAGTTGAACATATGAAAACAGAACTTTCTTCTTTAATGGAAGTGACATCTAACAATTTGAATTTAGATTTCTCTGCCTCTTATGTGGACTAGTTGATAATGTAGAAACCAACATTCAAATCCAGGGAAGGAAATCCTTTTGTAAAGGATTCGATTAAATTATCTGAGGATAAATTGTGCCTTATTTTTTATTTTTAGCTATTATTTTTGGGAGGGAGCATTACAAAATCTTTATATTCCCTTAAGATCTAACTTTTGGTTCTTATGACATCAGTTTCAGATGAGGATGCACAAGTCTGTATTCCCATTACTATATTGTGGGGGTGGGGGTACCAAAAATGTGCAATGTGAATATTGAGTCTTGCTGAAAGGGTACTATCTGCTAATCTGCCAAAGGGAAGGTGAATAGAAAATTCCTAAAACTAAAAAACCAAGAAGTGGCAGTATATATTTGTCACTTAAAAATATCAATGTTAATAGCAAATAAATCTATTAATTGAATTTAAAATGGTGACCTATGTCAAGAAATACCATAAGTCAAATAAAAAGATCAGTGACAAAATAGGAAAAAATATTTGCAACTTAAATGTCAGACAAAGGTTAATTTCCATGGTATATAAAGTTTCTCAAAAAGGATAATTAAAAAGGTCAACAATCACAGAAAAATCAGCTAGAGATATCAATAATTATTAGAAAAAGAAATGCAAATGTCCCTTAACATTATGAAAAAATGTTCGGCCTCACTTAAAAGGCATTCAAATCAAGACTAAATTGAGATATTCTTTTTAACTTATCAGATCGGCAAAAATCCAAAATTTAAGAATACACTGTTGGCAAGACTGGGAAAACAGACACTCTCATGCATTCCTAGTCAGAATGCAAATTGGTTCAATCCCTACAGAGGATAATTTGGCAATATATAAGAGAATTGTTTATGCAAATACCCTTAACCCAGTAGTCTCACTTCTAGGAGCCTATCACAGAGATTATACTAGTGAAATAAGGAAAGATACACACACACACACACACATATATATGTATATATCTTTATATATAGATCTATTTATCTACTTATCTATCTATAGAAAGAGGCAATTTATTAGAGCACTATTTGTAACAGCAAGACAGGATACAATCAGAAAGCCTATCAAAAGTCACCAGTTGAATAATGGTACTTCCAAACACTGGAGTATTAAAAAACTGCAATAAGGAAAGAGGAACATCTCTGAATTTTCCCATTAAATGATCTACAGGATACATTAAATGAAAAAAAGAATTTAAAAAATGTACAGAATGCTACTTACACCAAAAATGTCTTGCCATGGCAGAAAGCAATAGAGCTATCAAATAATACTAAGACTTTATCAAAAAAAAAAAGAACTCAGGATAAAATGGTACAGACAATTTTGAAAAAGTTTGGCAGTTCCTCAAAAACGTGAACAGAGTTACCACATAACCCAGCAATTCCATTCCTAGGTATATACCCCCCAAATTAACAATGTATGTCCACACAAAAACTTGTACATGAATGTTCATTTGCTGCATTATTTGTAATCTGCCCAGAGAGGAAACAACCCAAATGTCCATTGACTGATAGAAAATAAAGAAGATGTGGTATATCCATACAAGGGAATATTATTTATCTATAGAAATCAAGTACTGCTCCTTGTTAAAATATGGATGAACCTTGAAAACATTGTGCTAAGTGAAAGAAGCAAGTCACAAAAGGCCACATATTGTATGATTCCATTTGCATGAAATGCCCACAACAGAAAAATCTGTAGAGACAGAAAGTATAATGGTGGTTGTCAGGAACTGGGAGTGGGAAGAGGAATGGGTAGTGACTGCTAATGGGTATGTGGGTTTTTTTGGGGGTGAGGCAATTATTCTGCAAGTAGATGGTGGTGATAGTTGCACAACTTTTTGAATATACTAAAAACCACTGAACTGTACATTTTAAAAGCATGAGTTTTATAGTGCATTGAATTGTTCCTCAATTAAAAAGATATATACATTAGGGCTGGGTGGTGTGGCTCATGCCTGTAATCCCAGCACTTTGTGGTGGCTGACAGGGGCAGACAACTTGAGATCAGGAGTTTAAGACCAGCCTGGCCAACATGGTGAAACCCTGTCTCTACTAAACATACAAAAATTAGCTGGGCATGGTGGTGGGTGCCTGTAATCCCAGCTACTCAGGAGGCTGAGGAGGAAGAATCGCTTGAACCCGGGAGGTGGAGATTGCAGTGAGCCGAGATTGCACCACTGCACTCTAGCCTGGTGACAGAGCAAGACTCCGTCTCAAAAAAATAAATAAATAAATAATATATATATATATATATACACATACACACACACATTAAAATGTTAAAATATTCATTGATAAACAACAACACAAAAAGACTAAGGTCCCAACATAAATCACCTCCATTTGCTAAAGATGGGACAATGGGAGCATCAAAGTAATAACTATTAGTGACTCAAACATGTAAAATATGTTTAAATCCATGATTTGAAGAATTCCAGAAAACAAATTTATTATCTTGAAAGCTATTAATAATGGAAAAATAAGCATTTATTCTGTCTTTTCTGCACAAACTATGCCTAAGGATAACCAAATAGTTGATGAGAGACGATTCTCTTTACAGAATTTTTTTAAACTAATAGACAAGGAAGGAATAATAGAATATGATCATTTTGCAATGCTGATGAATTATTGGATCTGTGCAATAATTAACAATGGCTGATAACTTCACAAAAAGACAATCACACATTACATATCCCTGATGGTTGCACCCAATAACACCTATGAAGTACTCTTGCTAAAAAAAAAGAAAAAAGAAAAAAATCTAACCAGAATGTGAGAAGTAGAAAAGTTCCTTTTAAAGTTTCCTTTCTTGTTAACGAATAAATCATAAGTGTGTTAATAACTCTTGGTTAAGCCCTAGCCTATGTAGCTGTTAGACATGCCATGCTTACAGGCATGTAGTACATTCTACGTCCTTGTACTTAACCAAGGTATCTGTGCTGACTGTGCTCACAGGCATGTCCCAGCTCTCCATTGCTTTTACTTGTTTAAAAAAGTTTTAAGTTATTAGCCAATAGGGTTTTAGTTTAAATTGTGAGATCTGGCTCCAGCCAACGAAGATCAGACACAGCAGTAAGGACAACCCCAAATGCGTAAGGGATACATTTGTCTGTTTTCCTTTGTTCTCTCGTGGCACAATGGCTAGCGAGGGTACCCTTCCTGTAGTCCAGAAAGTAAAAATTGCATTGCTGAAAGATCCTTTGTCTCAGTGCTAGTTTTTAAATTTTTCTTTGCCTCGCTGTGCATCTATTTCCAACGGCAAACAGGCATCAGCAAATAAAAAACTTGTTGAACAACTTCACAGGGATGCAATTTTGAAAACACACATTGTGAGAAATTCTACAAAACAATCTGGTTTCTTTAACAGCAACACTGCAAGGAACAAAGCATACAAAGGAAAGGAAGTGTAATCTACAAATCATAGACCTAGGAGACACATCAAACCATGCCAATGCATGAACCATATTTGAATCTAGATTCAAACAAATAAACCACTAAAAATTTAAAGACAATAAAACATTGTTTTTAGACAATTAAGAAATAATGAACACTGACAAAATATGTGATAATGTTAATGAATTATTAATAGTTTTAGAGATTGTGATGGTTAATTTTATGTATCAACTTGACTGGGCCATGGGGGGCCCAGATATTTGGTCAAACATTATTCTGGGTATGTTTGTTAAACATTATTCTGGGTGTGCTTTTGGGTGAGGTTAACAGTTAAATCAATAAACTGAATAAGGCAGATTGCTCTTCTAGATGTGGGTGGGCCTCATCCCATCAGTAAAGGCCTGAATAGAACAAACAGGCAGATCCTCCCTCGAATAAAAGGGAACTATTTGTGCCTTACTGCTTACATTGTTGTTTTCCTGCATTGAAACCCCAGTTGGAAAATCTGTTCTTCTTGGGTCTCAAGTCTGCTGGCTTTCATACAGGAACTGACACCATCAGCTCTCCTGGTTCTCAGGCTTTCAGACTCAGACTGGAACTCTACTTTGTCTCTCCTTGGTCTCCAGCTTGCAAACTATAGATTTTGGGATGTGTCAGCCTCTATAAATCATGTGGCTAATTTCTTATAATAAGTCTTCTCTCTCTCTTTCCTTCTTTCTCTCTCTCCTTTTCTCTCTCTCTGATACACACACACACACACACACACACACACACACACACACATATCTCCTGTTGGTTCTGTTTCTCTGGAGAACACTGACTAATACAAGGATGGTAAGGTGTTGTAGTTACATTTAAGAGTCCTTATCCTTTAGAAACACATGTATGAAATACAGATAAAGTGATATGATGTCTGACATTTGCTTCAAAATTATCTTAGGATGGAAGGAAATGGATAAAGATTTAGATGAAACATATTGGCCATCTGTTAGCAATTGTTAAAGCTGGATGATGGAAGTATGGGGTTTCCTCATGCTATTCTCTCTGCTTTTATGTATGATTACAGTTTTTTTTAAGTAAAAAATTTAAAAATGGAAGAAAATAAAAAATAGGAAATTGAAAAATATTAGTAGTATGGGGGAATTACT
This sequence comes from Cheracebus regulus, assembly GCA_963574635.1. NCBI lineage: Eukaryota > Metazoa > Chordata > Mammalia > Primates > Pitheciidae > Cheracebus > Cheracebus regulus. The sequence goes on from CAUYQU010046663.1 coordinate 15,976, forward strand.
TTTTCTCATAACAACTACTGTAGAATCATTTGAGTCTTTATGTATGTGTAAAAATAAGTAATTTTAAAAATTAAAGAATGAAGAGGACCTGGCATAAATATAATACATAATGGTGAAACTTTAGATGTATTCTCATTAAAGGTAGAAATAGCAATGATGTGTGCTCTTTGGCATTGTACTGGAGTCTTAGCCTTCACAATAACACAAGAAAAAGAAGAGCTAAGTAGATTGGGAGAAAAAAATATTGTTGTTTGCAGAAAATATTGTATGTATAGATAATTCAAAATTACTTACAAACTGCAGGAAAACTGCTGGATATAAAAGCAAGACACAAAAATCAACATTGTTCCTATATACTGTCAATAACCAATAGTAACTGGAAAATGTGATAGTGCAAAATTATATATACAATGGCAACAGAAACTGTAAGGTACATAGAGATAAATCTATCAAAAGATGAGGAAACATTTATGAAGAAAATTATAAGACATTATTGAAGGATGTAAGCATAGACTTGAATGAAATAATAAATATATCAATTATCTCCCAGATTAATCTCTAAAGTTCAATGCCTCTAACCAAAAGCCCAACAACAGAGCTTTTTGGGAACTCGATAAACTGATATCAAATTTCAACATTTCAAAATTATGAGAAACATTTTAAAAATAAGAACAAAGGAGGCATGTTTTTACCAAGTATTAAGGCTCATTAGAAAGCTGTCGTACCTAAAATAGTGAAATATTGGGACAAGGATAGAAAAATAAATTAATAGAATAAACTAGAGATTCCAGAAATAGCCTCATATAAAATTTGAAATAATATATTATACAGATGACAGTTGAGAAATGATGGATAATTCAATAAGTGGAGTAATTGGTTTGCCATGTGGGGGAAAAATGAAGTTACATTCTCACTCCACACATAACACAAAAATAGATTCCAGATGGGTTAAAGCTCTAAATATGAAAAATAAAAGTTAAATTTTTTAGAAGAAAATACAAAGGTAAGTATTTCTATTCTCAAGGTACAGAACACAAGACACAAAAAGCTGAAATAATAAAAGGAAGTATTGATTGCATTATAATTTAAATCTTCTGTGTAACAAATGACCCCTTCCAAAGTAAAAAGATAGTGACAGATTAGAGAAGATATCTTCAACATATATATTATATAGAACATATAAAATTCATATCAGAATATATAGCAGTCCTACAATTTGATAAGAAAATCTAATAAAAAGCCGAGCAGAAGATATAAATAATTAACAGAAGAGAAAATCCAAACAATGAATAAATACAGAGAGAGATACTCAAAATACTTAGTAATCAGAGAAATAAAGCAAAACGAGATGCTATTTTACACCTATCAGACTGATAGAATTAAAAAGTCTGAATGTGAAGATGTTGGGAAACTAAAATGCAGCTGGTTGGACAACTAATTTAGTACAACTAATTTGAGATAAAATTCAGGATATGGTCCTAATTAATTGAAAACTCATATATTATATAACACAACAGTACTTATACTCAGCATATACTTCTAGATATACACCTGGGAGAAATTCTGACACATGAACACAAAGAGGCATATGAGAACCTTCACTGTAGCATTTTAAAATAAAAATAAACAGGAGGAGAAGCTGGAAATAAATTATAAAAGTTGGATAAATTTCTGGTGAACAAAACGTGCTGTATCCACATGCTTAAATACTATGCAGTAGTTATATCAACTAGATCTAACGTATGTATCAGCACAGACAGATCTCAAAAATAATGTAGAATTTATTTGTTTACTTATTTATGGAGATGAAGTTTTGTTCTTGTCGGCCAGGCTGCAATGGCTCGATCTCAGCTCACTGCAACCTCCGCCTCCTGGGTTCAAGAGATTCTTCTGCCTCAGCCTCCTGAGTAGCTAACTTCTGTATTTTTAGTAGAGACGGGGTTTCACCATGTTGGCCGGGCTGGTCTTGAACTCCTGACCTCAGATGATCCACCCACCTTGGCTTCCCAAAGTGCTGGGATTATAGGCATGAGCAACCACGCCTGACCATAATGTAGAATTTAAAAAGCAATTTCCAGAATAGTGCAATGTCTCATTTATTGGGAGTAAGAGATGGGGACAAGCATAGACAGCCCTTTTGAGAAGTTCGGCTGTGAAATGGAAGGGATTGTAATAGCTGGAAGTGGGAATATAGTGGCTGAGGAGAGTTATAATTTTCTTTTTAAATGAACGTTACTAGAGCTTGTTTGCAAATGGGTGGGAATGATCTGGTAGAGAGACTGCAAATCACTCATAAAGAGCAAAATCCTTGGGAAGGTGGACGCTTCGGCTCCAAAGCACAAAAGGAGCATGCTACCTTATTTTAGGCAGCTAAGTGGTAAGTGGCCATGGGATGGAATGAAGGAGCTGAATTTGTAGGCTGTTGAGGAGAAGGAATCTTCAAGAAGTAATGCTAATTGGTTGTCTGCTAATATTATGAAGGGGAGTCTGGTTAAAAAGCAGCACAAAAGGACCTCCCTCCTGTGACACCCTGCCCTTTCTGAGAGTCTGGGACCATGCTATTGTCACTCCTAACGTCTTCTGTTTTTTTTTTTTCTTTTCTTAGAGTTTCGCTCTTGTCTCCCAGGCTGGAGGGCAGTGGCATGATCTCGGCTCACTGCAGCCTCCACCTCCCGAGTTCAAGTGATTCTCCTGCCTTAGCCTCCCCAGTAGCTGGGATTACAGGCACGTGTCACCATGTCCGGCTGATGTTTGTATATTTAGTAGAGACGGGGTTTCGCCATGTTTGCCAGGCTGGTCTCCAACTCCTGACCTCAGATGATCCACCCACTTTGGCCTCCCAAAGTGCGGGCATTACAGGCGTCAGCACTGCGGCCGGCCATGTCACTCCTAACTTCTAATCTGCTCTAGGGAGAATCCCAATAGTCCATCTTGCATACTGAAGATAAAGTGAATTTCACAGCCAATACCACACAATACCTTCTCTACTGAGCTGTAGGCTGCCTCTGGACTGGATGGTGTTTGCTTTTTATTTTAATCCTCAGCACCAGTGCCTCTCACATAGAATTTAGCTGAGCCGGTTAGGTGTAAGCGCTGCTACTGTGCTATCAGCATGGCACCCGGGGCTGGTTCTAGACCGGCCTCTGCTGCTTGCTCATTCAGTAATCTTCTAAAGCAAGTTCGTGAACTTCTCTGGGCCTGTTTTCTACCTCGCAGAGTGGTTAACTGCGTTTAGGATATTGGAAGCACCTAAGGCAGGAAAAGCACAAAGGCCAGAAGTTACAACGTCCCTTGAGGATGCAAACACCGGGAATTTCACCCGCTGTCCCCACCCGTCAAGCGCACCAGGGCTCCCAGGTCTACCTTCTTCCGCCCCCCACCTCCACAAATCTCACTTCTCTTCCTCTCCCTATGCCTAGCAGTGCCTCCACAGGGTCTGCGGTCAGACGTCACTCCCAGGTGACTGTCCATCAGGGATGCCGCCTCGCCCCCCTGGCCACCCCTGAAGACTGTGGAGCCTGCGTCGGCTAGCCGGCTGGCAGGGGGCGAGCCAACAGAGCCGCCAGCCTGAGTGTCTCCCCCGTGGGTAGGAGGAGTGACAGCCTCTCACCGCCTCCCGGGGATGCACCTGCCGAGAGACGGCCCGAGAGTGCCAGGGTGAGTGCGCAGAGGAGCTTATCTGCCTGCTTGCGGGTCGGTCGGTCCTGCTGGCTGCTGGGAGCTGGCCCGCGTCGCCTGCTTCTCTCGCTCCCTGTCCCTCGTCCGCCGCCCCCTCTGGCCCGCCTCCCTCCAGCAGCCGGCCTCTGGGTCCTCCCGCCGGGTGGGAGGCTTACGAGCCTCACTCCGCCCTCCTCTGCAGGAGCCAACTGGCGAGCCGGGCCTCCGGGCTCGGCCTGGGAGCCCATAAAACCCGCCCGGGCCGTGCCGCTGCTCACCCGGCCCCGGACCGCGCCCGCCTCCAGGCAGGCTGAAGGGCTTCCGCTCTCGGCTTCCAGAAAAGTTTGGAGATAGTGAATTTGAGGTGGATTTGAGATTGGTAACGGCTCCTCAGCCTTCTTTTTCTTCCAGAAGCCTCACTCTGCACAGCCTCCCTGATTCTTCCGGTCGTGATTCTGCATCTCCTTGACCCCTCCTCCCTCTCCTGGGTCCCCTTTCGCAGTGGGATTGGGGATCCCACCCACATTTCCTCCTTCCGTATCTCATCCTCCCTCTTCCTCTCTATCCCTGTCCTCTGAACGATTTCCACCTATTCGCAAGCCTTCTCCCTGTCTTTCTCACACTTCTCTTTCTCTTCACCTTCAAACTTTTCCTTGCCACTCTATTTTATCCATCAAACCTCCCCACTTGCATCCACACCCTCCCTCCGTCCTTCCCTCCCAGCAAACCTTGCCCATGGATTCTGGGCCTCTGCTGGATGCCAACCCCACCCCTGGGAGCACCCTCTCTGCCCCCAATGCCACAACTCCCTGGCTGGGTCGGGATGAGGAGGTGGCCAAGGTGGAGATCGGAGTCCTGGCCACTGTCCTGGTGCTGGCCACCGGGGGCAACCTGGCTGTGCTGCTAACCCTGGGCCAGCTCGGCCGCAAGCGCTCCCGCATGCACCTGTTCGTGCTGCACCTAGCTCTGACAGACCTGGCCGTGGCGTTGTTCCAGGTCCTGCCCCAGCTGCTGTGGGACATCACCTACCGCTTCCAGGGCCCCGACCTCCTGTGCCGGGCTGTCAAGTACCTGCAGGTGCTCAGCATGTTCGCCTCCACCTACATGCTGCTGGCCATGACGCTGGACCGCTACCTGGCTGTCTGTCACCCCCTGCGCAGCCTCCAGCAGCCCGGCCAGTCCACCTGTCCGTTCATTGCTGCTCCCTGGCTGCTGGCCGCCATCCTCAGCCTCCCTCAGGTCTTCATTTTTTCCCTAAAGGAGGTGACCCAGGGCTCGGGGGTGCTGGACTGCTGGGCAGACTTCCGCTTCCCTTGGGGGCCCCGGGTCTACCTCACCTGGACCACGCTGGCCATCTTCGTCCTGCCGGTGACCATACTCACGGCCTGCTACAGCCTCATCTGCCATGAGATCTGTAAAAACCTCAAAGTCAAGACACAGGCCTGGCGGGTGGGAGGAGGGAGCTGGAGACGCTCACCTTCTGCCCCAGTTGCTGCCACTCGGGGGCTGCCAACCCGGGTCAGCAGCATCAGTACCATCTCACGGGCCAAGATCCGAACAGTGAAGATGACCTTTGTCATCGTGCTGGCCTACATCGCTTGCTGGGCTCCCTTCTTCAGTGTCCAGATGTGGTCCGTGTGGGACGAGAATGCCTCTCATGAAGGCAAGTGTGGGGTCTGTGTGGGGGCAGCGAGGTGGGAGAAAGCAGAAAGAGAGGATGGGGGATTAGGGCAAGGTTACAGCGCCTCCCAGGGCCAGGCAGGTGACAAACTAGTGGGACAATTAAGAAGGTTGGTGCCTACTCCACAAGAAAAGAGGCAGTTATGACTTCCATCCAGCCTACTGATGCCATGTCAGTATCTTTTATGTGAAATTTCCAGCTTTAAAAATTTTGGTAACTAACAATTTTAAAATGCTCTGTGGTACCAGTGAAATATGACCATTAGCACATTTGGCCACCAACTACCAGTTTGCTAGATGGGATTTAAAATCATAGAATGATAGCAATTTGTGGCCCATGAACTTGCTCTCTCACCCTCTTCCCTCCTGTACCTGGATGCGACTTTGAGCTCCTTCTCAACAGACACTTCCAGTTAATTAGGGTTGGCACATGAAAACCCTGAAATTTCCAGCTCATCCTCTTCATGTTACTAATGAGAAAACAGAGGCTCAGAGAGGAACTGTTACTGGCTAATGTGGTGAAGTCCCAGGTTCTTGGTGCCACAAACAAAGAATTGGATGTGACAAACACAAATAACAAAGTAGCAAAAGTTTATTAAGCTCAGTAACACTCTCGGAGAGGGGAGAGTGAGCGGACCTCTGAAATGAGATCGGCATCAGTTTGGTGTGCTTTGGATCTTTTTATATATTCCTTTCCTCTTCGCTCAGCTGCCTAATCTTTTAGTCAGTGTCTGCCTTTTGTTGGATAGGTGGGTTGCTTAGTGACGTTGGCACTTGCACATGACCTGCATCTCATAATTTTAAGTACATGCATGCTATGAGTACCTATGCATGAGCTTTAATGAGCTGATTCTCATAAGGGGTCATTTTAGAGATGCTTTTTCTGTGGTACACATGCCCATCTCTAAGGAGCTGCCCCTTACTGGTTTGGTCTGGATCCAGCCAACCATGGGGATCTTGACTCACTTCATATAACTTTTGTTTTGGCTCAACTTCTGCACCCTCCTCTTTATCCTGCTTCTGCTCCTACTCATTCCACCTTTTATCCAGCCTCGGATTCCCTCTACTATTCTCCTGCCTCAGAACCATGACGTGCCCCAGGCCTCACAGATAGGGAGTGACAAAGTGAAGAAGAAAGCCCAGTCTTCTGTCTCTTTGTCTTTTTCCCCAACCCCACTGATAACTCTGATCCCAAAAGTGGTTCTAAAAGGAGGGAGACCTTTCTTCCACGTGAAAAACAAAATGGACACTTCTAAGAGGACTGTGCTCTGGTTGGCACCCAGGAGGCCTGGCTCTCATCATTTTTTTGGGGTGTGGTAGACAGCAGCCTTAGACAATGGCTGATGGTCTGGGTGTCCGGAGATGAACTTGTTCTCAGGAAGGTCGGGGCTGTGTCTGGGCAGCCTAAATGTGAGAGAGCATTATTCAGAACAGCTGCTTCTGCTCCCCTAAGCAGGAGTGAGGCATGGGGACAAGTGCATGGTGACTTGTCTGGGTGGCTCTGAACAGGGGTGATTGTGCTCTGCAGTGCATCTCATAGCGTGCACAGCTCAGGACATACAGTGGGTACAGCCTGCAAGTGTCCTAGGCAGGTCCTGTGCACAGGTTCTTCTGGAAGCTTCCTGAGAGTTCACTAACCAGCAGTCTCAGGCTACCAATTCCCACCTGCCCTAAGGAAGTTGTCCCCTTCCTTTGCCTTGTTGTTTCTAACCTCAGTTTGCTCATCACAGGACATGCTCAAGCCAAACACTTTGCTTTTGTGGAGAGATGAAATAGGGAAAGCCATTCATGAACTGAACACAACCATGCAAGAGAAATGCAAAAGTAATACCAAACTTCCAGCATATCCCTTCTTCATCGCCCTTCTGACATCAGTCCGGGCAGGAGACTATTTGCAGATTATCCTTTAAGCAATGAGCATATTAATTCTAACCAACTGTATGGACCTCCCTGCTCTCACCAAGCACAGAATAGAAGGAAGGAGGGTTTCCTAGGGACAGGCACATTCAGCCCTCCTGCTACTGAAGAGTGGCTTTCTTCCGTATTTTACATTTGAGTCATCTTGAGACTCAGAGAGGTAAGATAACTGGTCCAAAATGCCACTGCTAGTGAGAGATGGAGCTCAACTTGAATTAAGGTCTTTACGAGCCAAGCTTTATCCAGGTTGTGGCTTTACTCCCAACACTGTGGCTTAGCCAGTGGCACCAGGGGTGAGCTGGTCATCTGCCCCTTTATTGAGAAGATGGCGCTCCTGTCACTCCGCCAGTGCAGACTTTTCTGCTTGCCTGTGGTGTCCACCACTATCATCAACCTGTTCCTCTACACCTCAGCCCTCACTTGCGTAGAGTGATTCGCCACTTACCAAGGGCATCTCTGGACAAGGAATGCATGGGACAGTGGGTTGTCCCAAAGGGTTATCTTACAGGCAGTGAGCTCCCAGGGAAATGAAAATCATTGGGGCAGAAATTCATTACTTTAAACTTGCTTTCCAGTACACCCAGATCCCCTCCACTGCCTGCTGGCCTCCTGGCCCCTGGTCCCAAGTCTTTGGTCAGAGCCTCCCTCTTTCCTCGTCCTTGCCCCTGTCCCCAACCATCATCTGAGTTTCTGGCAGGAGGCAATGGAGGCCTGGACTGGGTGTGGTAGATCTACCCTCAAGGGCTGGGAAGAGCAGCCTCCATTGACTCTGGCACCTCCCTGTGGCACCTCCTCTGTGGCACATCTCCAGCCCCTACCAAGGCCTGGCTCAGATGAGCCAAACCAAACAGACACTTCCTAAATGAAGGAACCTGTGGAACTCCTTTGTCTCTGGCTTAATCTGGACACTAAATGTGTGTCAACGGAGCAGACAGGATGAATACTTTCCCCTCAGCCAAAGCCACTTCTCAAATCTTCCGCATCTTGTAGTTACACATTAACTAAGGAGCAGGCTGGAACCAAGGCAAAACAGAAGGAGGCTGAGTTTGTTTTTGAGGCTTGTCCCTTGTGTTAGTCAATTTTCATTGCTATAAAGGAATACCTGAGACTGTGAAATTTTTTTTTCTTTTTTTTTTTTGAGACAGAGTATCACTCTTGTTGCCCAAGCTGGAGTGCAATGGTGTGATCTTGGCTCACCGCAACCGCCACCTCCCAGGTTCAAGCAAGTCTCCTGCATCAGCCTCCTGAGTAGCTGGGATTACAGACATGCACCCACCACACCCTGCTAATTTTGTAAATTTAGTAGAGATGAGGTTTCACTATGTTGGTCAGGCTAGTCTCAAACTCCTGACCTCAGGTGATCTGCCCGCCTAGGTCTCCCAAAGTGCTGGGACTACAGGCATGAGCCACCGCACCTGGCTAAGAGACTGAGAAATTTATAAAGAAAAGAGGTTTATTTGGGCTTACGGTTCTGGAGGCTGTACAAGTAGCATGTTGTCAGGCTGGGTGTGGCAGCTCATGTCTGTAATCCCAGCACTTTGGGTGGCTGAGGCGGGAGGATCAACTGATTTCAGGAGTTCAAAACCAGCCTGGGAAACACAGTGAGACCTCATCTCTACTAAACATAAAAAAAATTAGCCAGGTGTGGAGGTGCACTGGTTCACCCCTGTGGTCCCATCTACTTAGGAGGCTGAGGTAGGAGGATTGCTTGAGCACAGGAGGTCAGGGCTGCAGTGAGCCATAATCACACACTGCACTCCAGCCTGAGGGTCAGAACGAGACCCCGTCTCAAAAAGAAAATAAAAAGAAGCATAGGGCTAGCATCTGCTTCTAGTGAGCGCCTTAGGAAGCTTCCAATCACGGCAGAAGGTAAAGGAGGAAGCCAGTGTATCACGTGGCGAGAGAAGGCAGGAGAGAGAAGAGAGAGGTCCCAGGCTCTTTCTAACAACCAGATCTCATGTGAACTAACTGAGCGAGAGCTCACTTATCATCAAAGAAATGCCATGAGGCCATCTATGTAGGATCCACCCCTGTGATTCATTCACTTCCCATCAGGCCCACCTCCAACAATGAGGATTACATTTCAACATAAGATTTGGAGGGCACAAACATCCAAACCATATCTCTTTCTTCCTCGCCTTTTTTTTCCCACCTTGAGATGAAGTCTTGCTCTTGTCACCCAGGCTGGAGTGTAATGGTGTGATCTCAGCTCACTGCAACCTCCGCCTCCTGGGTTCAAGCGATTCTCCTGCCTCAGCCTCCCAAGTAGCTGGGATTACAAGCACGCATCACCATGCCCGGCTAATTTTTTGTATTTTTATTACAGTCAGGGTTTCAACATATTGGCCAGGCTGGTCTCAAACTCCTGACCTCGGGTGATCCACCCACCTTGGCCTCCCAAAGCGCTGGGATTACAGGCATGAGCCACTGCGCCTGGCTGACATCCAAACCCTAGCATCCCTCCTCCATTTCCAGGCACTTTCCACTGCCTTCACTTCTGTTCCCTGAACCCGTCCATGCAGGCCCAGATACCTTCAGCTTCCCACCCCTATGACTCATGCCCTCTATCAAGTGTTCTCACCCTGTGTCTTCCCTTCTCTTGAGCCATGATTTGCCACACCCATGAGCACATTTCTGGGACAGGTGCACGAGGAACCAGTGTATCCAAAGCGTTCCCAGTGCTTTCCAGAGTAGACACTTGAGCTTACCTTTTATTTTGCTGGTTGAAGCTCTGGTGAGGTGTAGGATCTCTACCTCAGAGCTGAAAGACCTGGGTTCGAGTTGCAGCTCTTATTATCTGTGCTATTGAAACTAGAAAGCTTACTTCTAAGGTTCCTTCCAGTTCTGAAATTGCTTTCAATGATTCTGCAACCTCCACTGAAGAGCAAGATGACTCAGCACAGCACCTATGCCATGGCTGTAACCATGGCAGACCTAGCAGGGGGCCATGGCTCATCCCTGCAGCTTTCCTGTTGGCATGAGGATCTCATTTAGTCTTCAGAAAGAACATTTTTTTCTGGAAGGAATCTTATCAGCCTTAGCATCCTCACATTTTGACTGCCCAACAGAGAAATTAGTTTTTCCCTGCAGGAAAGTGCATTCCCTGGGCACAATCTAAGAACACTGAACAAATTTTGGTCTGGAGAGGGATGCTTGGAGGCCCAGTGCATAGAAGCTGCCCGATCTGCCATAGGTGGTGATGGTGGCATAGGTGTCTGCAGGGCAGTCAGGCTCCACTGATTGCCCCATCAGGTCCCCAGCTCAAGGCCAGGTAGAGTCAGTGCCCACATGCTCAATGACTGAATATAGAATGAGTGGGCCTGCCCCCGAGAGCTAGAGGGGGACAGAGTCCAAAGGGCCATGGGAATCCATGATCTATGATATTTCGTGGGATGGAGATGGAAGGGCCTGAGCTTGGTTATTTTTCCAGGCTGTTTCACAGAAGTTGACTCATTCTGTGTCTACCTCCATTAGGGGACTCAAGGTCTAGCTTTTGGAACAAAGTCAGTTTCTCCTATCTGGGCTGATCCTATCCCTGACAATGTTCCTTCTTCTCAATTAAACTTGAAGCAAACCTCAGCTCCTACCTTCACCCTGCGGTTACACAACAAAATCAAACAAAATCAGCATGGTAAGACTCTGGAGCCAGGAGTCCCAGGTTCAAGTCTCGGCTGTGTGTCTCTCTAATTATAGGACCCTGAGTGACTCCCTTTTCCTCTGTAGGACTCAGTTTCCTCATCTGTTCCTCTTCTGTGGCTCCTGGACGCTCTCCCAGGTCCCTTTGAGCTATCATTCTGAGGCTTCTTGTGCTTCTCTCTTGGTAGATTCCACCAATGTGGCTTCCACCATCTCCATGCTTTTGGGCAACCTCAGCAGCTGCTGTAACCCCTGGATCTACATGGGCTTCAACAGCCACCTGTTACCATGGCCCCTGCGTCACCTTGCCTGCTGTGGGGGTCCCCAGCCCCGGATGCGCCGGCGGCTCTCCAACGGCAGCCTCTCGAGCCATCACACCACGCTGCTGACCCGCTCCAGCTGCCCCACCACAGTCAGCCTCAGCCTCAGCCTAACCCTCAGAGGGAAACCCAGACCTGAACAGTCACCAAGGAACTTGGAGCCAGTGGATGGGGAAGCCACCACTGAGACCAACATCTTTTAGAAAAGACTCCCTGGGGTCTGGCACTGCCCCCAGGACTACAGGAGTTTCTCTGCCCACCTCGGGCACTGGGCATGAAAGCTGAGAGGGTCAGGGTTGGAGTTAAGGGAGCCCTGTCTGAAGCTGGATGAAAAGGCCAGAATGGGCCCCCTACCCTGGTGTCACAGCTGTTCCTACTTTGAGGACTACCTTATGAGTTCCCAATCCCAGATGCTGGTGGCCAGGGAGAATCAAACTCTCTGTCTCCCTGGTCCTGCCATATTCACAGGTGTCCGTGCACACACAGTGTCCCAGATCTGGGCAGGCCTAGGATGGTGCTGTCTAGGGGTCCACGGGTGGCAGGAACCCAGAGGCTGGCCTTGTGCCCTGGCTACCTGTCCCCATTCTAACCTGGCTGGCACATCTTAGCCTAACCAGGAGAGGGAAGAAGTGAAAAACTGTGAGGAAGACTCTATTTGGATTCTGGATTTTTTTTTTTGGTAGAGAGAAGATTGTTTCATGAAGAAAAGTGGATGGGTATTTGGGGGGTCCCCTGCTGTGCCCAGCTGTCTGTGGAAGGGAGATGGTCTCATGGAGATGCAGGATTCAGTACAGCACCTGGTACCTAGCAGGAACTCTGCAAATGCCAGTTCCTCCTCTCCCCATGCCACCCCCCATGACAGGGTGGCTGACAGGGGAAAGTGCTGTATATTCTCTGTGGTCTGGTCCACTGTGAATGTGGGTGGGAAGAAAGAGGGAGGGAAGGAGGAGATGGAAATGATCATCAGAAAATTAACAGCAGGAAGTAGCTTCAAAGGCAGCAGGGACTTGTTGCCCTCCCTCCTTTCCCCAACCCACCCCCAGGGAGTCCAGCCTGTTCCTTCTCCAGGGGCTACACAGAAACCTCCTTTGGGAAAAGGTGAGATCATCATGGCTCTGGACACCCTCCAGGTTCTTCAGAGCTTCCACTATGAATCATATGGATGCTGTGATCAGTTAGGAGCCTGGGTTTGAATCTCAGCTCTGCCTTAAGTATCTGTGTGATCTTGGGTAAGTCACTGTCCCTTTCCAGGACTCAGATCTCTAAGCTCCAACCTACCATGACTCTGCAAGATTGAAAATGGTGTTACAGAAAAACATGAAGAATATAGTAACCAACAGGGTCTAGAAGAGTTATTGGATTTTTCTCTTTCTTTTTTGAGATGGCGTCTTACTCTGTCACCCAGGCTGGAGTACAGTGATGCGATCTCAGCTCACTGCAACCTCCATCTCCTTGGTTCAAGTGATTATTGTGCCTCAGCCTCCTGAGTAGCTGGGACTATAGGTGCGTACCACCACACCTGGCTAATTTTTGTATTTTTAGTAGAGACAGGATTTCATCATGTTGGCCAGGCTGTTCTCAAACTCCTGACCTTGTGATCTGCCCACTCAGCCTCCCAAAGTGCTGGGATTATAGGCATGAGCCACCACGTCCGGCCATGAGTTGTTGGATTTTTATGACAATGACATTTATATATCCTTTGACTCAATTCTGGTGATGGTGGGTCCCACCATGGCCATACTGTCCACTTTTGTCTCATCTGGGATGCTGAATCCTCCTCTGAGACAGGAAGAGCCTGCAGGCCAAGGCAGAATCTGGGACTGTGCCATGCTCTTCCTCATTATCTCCAGGGGACTTTTGTCATGGGGTAGCTTCCCCACTCCAATTCTGATTCCAACTGAAGAGAGAGCCTTGCCAGTGGAAAAGACATCAGCTGAAACGTCAGGAGAGCTGCATCTTCATTCTGCTACCAACAATGACATACATCAGTAAAATGCTGGCCAGTCCTTACTAGCTTGGTTCTGAGAATCAAATAGGACTGTGGATATGAAAGTCATTTGTAAAGCCATGCGCTCTATACTAATGTAAGGATTTACTGATCTAATGAAGAGCTCCTGAGGGAATCTCTAGGGAACACTTTTACTCTCTAACCCTGACTCCCAGGGAAGCTTTGAGGAATGACTGTGGCTTTGCAGATATACTTTCTTAAGAGGCCACTTAGCTCTAAGAAGCCTCCTGAGGCTTGAAAAAGAAAAGAGCCTTCTCTCTTCCTTTCTCTGCCACGTGGTGTGTGCTTTACTTCGCTTCGGCCATGTCTTCTCACAAGACTTTCAGAACTAAACGATTGCTAGCCAAGAAACAAAAGCAAAATCATCCCATTCCCCAGCGGTTTCGGATGAAAACTGCTAATAAAATCAGGTACAACTCCAAAAGGAGACTGGAGAAGAGCCACTCTGGGTCTATAAGGAATTACACGTGAGATGGCACACATACTTATGTTATCTGCAGGTCACAATCATGTTACCAGATCAAGCTGAATATGTCACTGCTATCTGGAGAATTTTGAGCAGAATTTCCTCTCTGAATCTGTTATGAACGCGTTGGTTGGCTGGATTCAGTAATAAACATGTGACACCTTTCAAAAAAAAGAAAAGAAAAGAGGCTTGCTGAATGTTGTGAGTGAGCAAAACATCCCAGTCCCTCAGTGCTAGAGAACTGGAGAGTGAGACCCTCCTGAGACCAAGGCTCAGGCAGATGGGAGGACACATAGTCTCCCCATCACTGAGTTCTGTTGCCCATGTCAGCTCCTGACATCTAATACTCCTTCCCTGTCTATCTGCCCTGGTGGAGTGGGCTTAGAGGCCTCCTCTGCCAGCCAGGGCTGTTGAATCTGCTCCTCCTCCTCCTTACATAAGTGGCCTCCCCACCCCCATGCCGCATCTTTAGACCACAGTTTCTGACCCTAATGCCTAGAGTTGGTCAATCTTTGTTTTTCATGGTGACCAGGAGGTAGAAAACACCAGCTGTGTACCCCAAAGACCTGGGTTTGCATTTTGATCTCGGCCCTTTTCTTCCTGTCTCAACTTAAGCAAGGTATTCACTTGCCCTGAGCAATGTTTTCCTCATTTATGAAATAGAAATAGTAATGCCCACTTTGTTGGGAGGGATTTGTTACACTGTAGCTATAGATAGAACATTCAACAGATGTTAGAGACGGGAATAATGGCCTGGCTCCAGATCGCATCTGGTAGGTGACCTCCAGGGCACTGCCCAGGAGAGTCTACAGTTCAGAGAGGAAAAGAGGAGACATACCTGGGGTCTAGGCTGACTAAAGCACCTTCTTTGTCTACCCTTTGCCTTTTAGAGACCCCTTCTTACTTATGGTATTTTCTACGGTATTTTCAGTTTTGCATTGCACAAGGGGAATTTACTTTGGGTGGTGGCTTTGGGACCCTTCTTGTTCCTCCCATGGAAAGGCTACACTTAATCTTTTCCAGAAAGCTGGTTCTGTCCTGTGATATGGCCAATGGGGAGAATGCATACTGGCTGAGGGCCTCGGGAACCCATTCCAGGAAGCTTCCGAAGGAAGTGGTGGATCTCATTGGATCTATGAGTGAAAGGTCTGCAGGACTTGTAGGAGGCTCACCTGTAGAGTCTGGGCTGGTGGAAGAGCCTTGGTTAGGGTTCAAGGAGGAGGGGCTCTGTGGAAGCAAGGAAGGGGCTCCATGCTCTCTGGGGCAAATCCCGTTTCTGATGGCAAACCCCAGGAGAAACTGAACAATGCCATCTTTGGCTGGGCACTTGTGTAAAATGTGTATGCCATCCTGTGACTGTGAATGACAGTACTTTAGCCCCTTAAAACCTATGTACGACCAGGACATGAGGGGCAGGCGGGACAGAGGAGGGCAGGAGGGGTTCATCGGTTGACTATGAAGATTTCTTAAAATCGTTAGTTACGTTGTTTGGTTCAGGGCTGTACTTTCTCAGATACGGTGTCTGTGTTTCATATGTAAATAGGTCTTTTATCTACTATGGGGCTATAAATTCAGCTTAAGCTGTAGCAGTTCATTCCTGGGTCAGAAACCCAGGTTGAAATTCACCAATAAAAAGATTTAATATCCAAGAAATTTCTGTGGATCTTTAGTTTTCTAGGGGCAATAATAATGGGATATGCAAGATATAATTCAAGTGTGTTTGTCTTGAGTGAAAAGGTGAGTTGGTTGGGGGAAGGGGCCACTCTGCACCCAGTTTAAGTGGGAAAAGCAAAGTGTCTTGGAGTTTGACATTGGGCCACAAGGTGGCAGTGTGGAGCCAAAAGTGGGCCTCGCCTGGGCTGGGCTTGACTTGAGAGCTCCTGCCAAAGAATCAGGGTAAGGCCCTTTAGTCAAAAATTGCTGAAATCCAGTGCACATTCTTTAAGGGGTTCTCCTGGAGGATACGAAGCAGTAATGACTCACAGGGAAGGCTAGGAAAGTCACCCAGCCTCTGAGCTTGTGAGTCCTCAAGTTCCAAAGAGTCTTGGTCTCTCATTTGACCTAGTTCTCCTGAGATACCTAGACATACACTTGCTTCTCTCTAAGCCCACGGAGATTTGGGAAGGGCAAAGAACAAGCAGTTTCTACTGCAGGGTGAGGAAATGAGTGTAGGGATTCCTACCCAAAAGGCAGCAAGACACACGAGTCAGGGTTTAAGGGCCCTAGTAGGACCTCAAAAAGCCACATGAACTATGGTTACTTTACCGGGTTCTGGTTTAGAATCTGGGGGCATGGATTAGGAGGCCTCTTGGGAGTGCCTCAGAGCCCAGCAATCTGTCCTAATTCCAGAAGCAAAGAAACCCACTGATGGGTTTCTTTGAGCATAAAATACGTCCTCACTGTAGTAGGTCTAGTGGGTAACAAGACGCTCATGGAATTTTGCAGCAGTTCCCATGATGAGCATTTGGATGCTTGCTCTTTTAGAATAAGAATTCATTGAAGACAGGTCACATTTATCATGGTCTACGGGTCTATAGTCCTGGGTCATTGTGGGTATGTAATCAACCATCTACTGGTTGCCAACAGCAAATCAGTTTTTCTGTGTCTTATTATCAGATAATTTTGGAAAAATCTGTGTCCAGTCCATGTCCATGGAGAAACCCAGTGCAAAGCAGTATGATTGTTCCCGGGAGGTACCAATTTCCAACATATAACATGGGAGAATGTGACTTCATTGAACTGGAAGCTGTGCTCCTCAAAGGGTGCTTACTCATACAGGTGACTATCTGTACTGATTTAAGCTCACCCTTGAAGCTCATGGAAATATGACAAACAAAAGGCCATTTTATTTCTAAGTGGCTTGCAGTAACTTTGAGGATTAGCTCAAATTGTTAGCTGACCCCAATCATTAGTTTATTGGTTCAAACTCCTCAGGAGGTGACATCAGCCTTCCTCTGTACTTATGAGGGCATCTGAGCAGTGGTGTGCACTACTGAAGTTCCAAGCTCTATATGTCACTTGGTAGACTCACATGTTCCAATCTATTGTTCAGCAACACTCTTCAAGAATGCTTTTACCCTGATGTAAGCAATCAGGGTGGGTTCTGATATTAGCCTCCGTGATATATTTGCTATCAAATGTGTGGGTAATCCCCCTTCTGGGCACCGAGGAAGGAAAGCTAAGCAGACCCCCAGCACAATTAGTGCCTGAAGAATAACTTACCGCTCATTTATTTCCTTTTATATAATCCTTTTATATGATCATATCTTAGTCTGTAGTCAGAGGAGTGTCAAGAGCAGACACGGTACAGAGCATGAACTAGGGAAAAATCAGCCATACCATGACAAGAATCAGTGGCCCAGGCGGTAGTGCCCCTGCTTGAAAGGGCATGTGCTACATGGCAGGCCGGCCCTGGCGGCAGCATTCAGTATCGTAAGGATATCCACTGTATTGTAGGCTTGGAGCAAGAGTCACTCCTCCTGTAAGGGAGTTGTAGTATCTTGCGTCCAGTGCTTGTGGAAAGCTGGCCTCAGGCCAGCAATCCCACTAACGTCTGAGGGCTTAAAACCCCTCCAGTATAATTGTGCCTCGTTGGCTGTGTACCCTGCCAGCTCTCTTGCTACTGTGCTGACTCAAAACACCCTCCTGTAGAAAACCTTAGAAGTTGCCTACCCCTAGATAAAAGATGTTGCACACTGCTCCCTTCTTGCTGCACACTGCCCATCCCCGTTAGGTCACTCCTTGCCTCCGTGACCTAATGGGGATGGATCCCTTGTTTATTACTCACATGATTGTCTTGGCCCTATCACTATCCTTAAGATGACCTCACTCACTACCTTTCCTAACCTATACCTAATAAATACAGATGTGCCTGGACGCTTGGGGCCTCGCCTGTCTCCACTCATAAGTGGCGTTGGCCCCCCGAGCCCAGCTGCTCTTATCCAGTCCTTTGGTGTTTTGTCTCCTTATTTCTTGGAGCCAGCGCCTCAGCACAGCGATAGGGGACACGCCACGAATCTAGTAGGGCTAGACCCTACAAAATGTCGTATTTCTGAAGCAGAGTTTATTATAGAGCTTCATCAGATGGTCTATGGTCATTCTACAGCCTCTGGTCTCTGGTCTCCCTGACATCAAGTCCCTGCTCCAGAGTATCACAGCAGCCTCTGAGCCCAGACAGGGACAGTTCACCAGACAGTTCCTCTCAGGGCCATCCCTCAGGCATTTATTGAGAGCCTGCAGCAGGTCAGATCTGTTCCTTTCCCTTCTGCCCTTTCTCCCATCAGTTGATTTTTCACCTTCTTTTCTAAGCTGAGGTCAGAAATCACCTCTTTCTGGGATGTTTTCTCTGATTGAGGCTGCCTGATTCTAACACCCTATTCCCAGATCTGTGTGAACATTGATAGGCTTTGGTTTTATTGCTTTGTGCTGTTTGTTACATGTTGTTTTGCACATGTTCTCTGGCTCTTTCCTGTCCCCACAATTAGGTCATAAATGCCTTGACCACCCTGATGAGCCCAGATGATTAAATCTTCTTTTTATTGAACTCTCCTTTCAACACCCAAGGCCTGTCCCAGAATTCTGCAGAAAGCAGGCACTCTGTTTACCCTCGTTGTCCCCTCTCGTGATGGAAACTGTCTCAGCAGTGTCCTTGCAGTGTCTCTTGGGTGCACTGTAACTTGCCTGAATTGCTTGAGCATGCTCTTGAATTTTTTTTTTTTTAAGATGAAGTCTTGCTCTGTCTCCCAGGCCGGAGTGCAATGGTGCAATCTCAGCTCACTGCAACCTCTGCCTCCCAGGTTCAACCCATTCTCTTGCCTCAGTCTCCTGAGTAGCTGGGATTACAGGCATGAGCCACCACAACTAGCTAATTTTTGTATTTTTAGTAGAGGTGGGGTTTCACCCTGTTGGTCAGGCTGGTCTCGAACTCTTGACCTCGAATGATCAGCCCGCCTCAGCATCCCAAAGTACTAAGATTATGGGCATGCGCCACTGTGCCTGGCCTTTTTTTTTTTTTTTTTCCTTTTTAAACAAGATCAGGCCGGGTGCAGTAGATCATGCCAAATCCCAGTGCTTTGGGAGGCTGAGTTAGGAGGATCGCTTGAGGTCAGGAGTTCAAGAGCAGCCTGGGCAACATAGTGAGACCTCCTCTACAAAAAAAAAAATTTAATTAGCTGGGCATCATGGCATGCACCTCTAGTCCCAGCTACTTGAGAGGCTTTGGCAGGAGGATCACTTGAGCCCAGGAATTTGAGGTTACACTGAGCCATGATCACACTCCTGCTTGAGTGACAGAGTGAGATCCTGTCTCTATAAATAAATAAATAGAAGAAATCAGTAAGAAGTAGAATTTCACTTCTTGATAGGACAATGTTGCTGATATTATTGTTGGTATTTATTCCTCATTCTGCCTGTCTGATCAGTAGACTCTCCTGTAACCCATTAAGAAAAGCTTTGTAAAGAGGGGAACGACCATGGTGGCTAAAAGGTGAAGGGACAAACAGACCAGCAACATTTTCCAATGCCAGAAACCCAAACCAGAATCATCCCCTTAGATCATCCTGGAGGAGGAAAGCCTATCTACTGCTCTCAGTGCCAGGGCTGGGAGGGTCATCCACAGCCAGCAGATGGAGCACAGTTAATAACAGATCTCAGGTGTCTAAGACCTGAATGCCACTGATCTGGGGTTTGAATTTGGCTAGCAGTAACCCTAGGGTTTCAGGTTTGGGGGCATGTCTGTTTAGCTACTATGAGCAAAACTTCTTTTCACTTCATGTCTTAATTAGCTGTTAGAAAAAAATATTTCTGTAGTTACTGGTTATTGCATGTTACCAATTTTAAAGCATTTTAATTCTTTGTGGTTTTCTAGGGCTAGGATATCTGCAAAGGATGACAATTTTTCCTCATTTCTAATACATATATATTTTTTGAGACAGAGTCTTGCTCTGTCACCCAGGCTGGAGTGCAGTGCCGTGATCTTGGCTCACTACAGTCTCTGCCTCCTGGGTTCAAGTGATTCTCCTGCCTCAGCCTCCTGAGTAGCTGGGATTACAGGTGTCCGCCAGCATGCCCAGCTAATTTTTGTATTTTTAGTAGAGACAGGGTTTCACCATGTTGGCCAGGCTGGTCTCAAACTCCTGACTTCAAGTGATCCACCTGCTTCAGCCTAGTGCTGAGATTACAGGCATGCTCCACAGTGCCTGGCTCTAACTTTTTATAGTTCTTATTTTTGTTAACTGTTTTATCACACTGATTAAAACTTCTAGAACAACATTATATAACAAAGGAAATGGCAGGCTTGTGGACATTCCTACTTTGTTTCTGACTTAATAGGATAGTGTCTAGGAGCTTACAGTTAAATATCATGTAATCTCCTGATTTGAGACAATAATTGAGTTAGAAAGTGTCCCTGTATTCCTAATTGCTTTTTTTTAAAAAAAAAAAAAAAACAGGAATGAATCTTGAATTTTATTATATTGAGTTTTGGGAGATTTTTCTTGGAATAAGAAATTATGATGCTGGTAGATATTTACCAGAATTCCATTTGTCATCTTTGGCTTATAAGGAACCGCAAATTCAAAAGTTGATTGATGGTGGGCTTTATAAATACACTGTTTAAAGTTCTGAGGGCAGGGAAGGATTACTCAGCAAAAAACATCACTAAAAAAAGGACAGCTGCAGCGTTAGGCGGCAGGAGAAGAGGAACTGGTGGTAGTTGCTATTTTATTTAAAATTTTAAAGAAGTTGTTTATTGCCAATAATTAAAAAGCTCAAAGAGAAGTCATTTAACCATGAGTTTGCCAAATCGAACTCTACTACAGCTGATTAAACTTTTTAAAATTTTCCCTGGGGAGAGACTTCAGCACTATCTCTGCAGATGGACTCCACAGTTCTCATATTTTAACTGAAAGTTCCTCCTAACATCCATCTGATCTGAATCTTTCTTGCCGGGGCATAGGCCTGTTTTCCCACCTAAGCCTTGTTTTGGGTTTTTGAGGAATCAACAGCCTTTATTGGGTACAGACTGGGAGTCCATGGGTGTTCAGAACTTCAGTGTATTTGTCAGTTTTCTTCTCCACATTCTTTTTGACCTGTCTTCATAGCCTTGGGAGCCCCATGCTTTGTTTAAGGGGGAAAAATGGCATTCCTCTACAAATTAAATGTAAGGATCCATGGAGAACTGGACCCCATTAAAAATATCTGGAATTCACATGGCCACTTGACTGTATTCCACTGGCTCAGACAGGGCAGGGTTGACAAAATTCCAGAAATTGGACCTGTGGCTTTTTGGATTGACATTGACATAATCTGTGACTTCCTTTATGTTCTCATAGTCCAGGGCAGAGTCATCTTTTAGTTCTCCAGGGGCTGAAAAGATGACTTGTGTGTAATCCACATGGTTGGTGGCCTTAGGAGAAAAGCAGAGACATGTGGGTCAATATGCCTACCATGTTTTGGGGAAATAAGACCCCAGGACTGAACTCTCACTCAAAGAGGTTTGCCCACAGCTTGGTGTGAAAGGATCTGGGTCCAAGCAGATGTGTCTGAGAGCAGTCCAGGGCAATGAGGAAGATTACCAGTGACTTTGTTCCACCTGTCTGCAGGGAATGGGCTTACAGACGAGCAGGTGGAGCCAACAGGAAGATAAGATGCTGAGACTCAATTCAAGTGAGGTCAGGACTCAGAGCAGACTTTAGCCCAGTGACTAGGGTTTGGGGAGAAGAGAGTTTCCCATTAGCACTTTCATTTTTACAGTCTGTTCAGACCCGCTTTGTTTGGGTGATCCATGCTGATATTGACTGTGGGTGGAGGCCTGACCCCCCCTCACCTAAGGATGCTGTAATGACTCAAGAAGCCCTCCTTTCTCGCTCCCACTCCATAGCTGGGGTAACCTGAGTTCTCAGCATTTTACAGCAGGAACCCTCAGATTGCATATGTTGGTCTGAGATCACTAGGCATATCCATTACCTGGCAGATGGGAGGCGAACTGCAGGAACCATCTGAGCTATCTAAGGATGTGTTGCTGTCATCTGGGGAGAAATAGACATAGTTTCTCTTCCAAAGCAAGCCAGAGGATGTTAAGAGAGAATAGAGACAATGGAAGGGAGAATTGTCTTCTTATCAGATAAAGACAGAGGCACAGCCAGCAACACAAAGGGGGATAGGGAAGAGAGATTCAGACCCCCCAAAAGAGTAAGAAGGAGAAATAGAATAGGGAAAGAGTGAGGGGAGAGAAAGTCTCCAAAAATAGGCAGGGACATGTCCAAGAGTCCAGGCACTGCTGCTTCATTCAACTCCATCTAAAACTAATTTTTAAAAATGCACTAGGTTGACTGTGCTTGGAAAGGGCTGACTTCCAGAAAGAAAAGTCAGGAGGGACACCCTGGGACAATGTGGCCCAATGCAAACAGCTCTGGCCTCAGAAGTCACACCTAGTCCAAAGCTGTCACTAAATCTAGGCAGATCACATCTCTTTTTGTGTCCTGGTTTTCTTCACCTGCAAGACAAGAGGGTTGAGCAATGGTCTCTGAGGTCACTGCCAGCTAAACAATCTCTGGCTCTAGCCAGGCTCTGGTGAAGCTTTGGGGCCAGGGGTTAGGGTAAGGCCAGTGCCTCTCCAGTTCTGCTGAAACACTGCATGCATATGAGCAGCTCTCTCGGGTCCCCACAGGCAGGCACTGAGGCTATGCCTCAACTGAAAAGATAAAATCTGGACAGAGCAAATTTAAACCAATCAAGAGATAAACCAGTGGAAAAAGTGCAATCTCTGGTGAGTGAGCCCCCATCAGGGAGCTGTCTTGCTGCCAAAGCAGCCATTTCCACTGTGAATAGTGTCCTATTGGCTCACTGCAGGAAGGCGATATAGACTTGAACCAGTGGCAAGACTCACGTTTATACACTCAGATACCCATGCAGCTCTAAGACCATGAAGACGGGTCCCTCTGGGGACTGTGGAGGAGCCAGCTCCAGAGCCGGCCGAGAACCGTGACCTAGCAGCAGCTGTGGTGGAGGCAGGTGAAATTCTAACTCCACCATTAGCTGATCAAGCAGAAGAAAAGGTGCCATGGCTATACAAAGAGAAGAGTGGGGACATTTCCCAAGGCCCCTGCAATCATTTGCACACGACTAAACCCAGGAAAGAACTTAGACTCACACCAACCCAGCAGGATCTTCCCCATGAAATAGAATCAAACACCTTTCTGAAAAAAGTAGGCTGGCAAGGCCTGTCCTTATGTGGGGGAGAGGAATCCTCAGGCTAGAGGTTTGGGCCCCCAGGGTTGCCGCAGGGAGATCCTGGGTGCCTAGACAGAGCAAAGCAAGCCCCGAGACAAGTTCTCCCCACAACCCCTTACTCACGCCTGTAACAAGGATCAGACATTAGGATGCCTATCTCTGTCTGAGTCTCCATCTCTTTGGTAGCAGGTGGATGATGGTGGACAGGGCTGGGCCTGGGGACCTGGAGCCTGGTTGCTTTCAGTATCTGTTCACTCTGGTGGGCTAGAGAGGAGAGGGCAGGGGTCAAAAGTGGAAGCTGATGGGGGAGTTGGGGGCAGTAGCTTACCCCTGTAATCCTAGCACTTTCGGAGGCTAAGGTGGACAGATCACTTGAGGTCAGAAGTTTGAGACCAGCCTGGTCAACATGGTGAAAACCCATTTCTACTAAAAACACAAAAATTAGCTGGGTGGGTGTGGTGACGTGCGCCTGTAATCCCAGCTACTCTGGAAGCTGAGACAAGAGAAACACTTGAACCTGGGAGGCAGAGGTTGCAGAGAGCCGAGATTGTGCTATTACTGCACTCCAGCCTGGGGGACAGAGTGTGACTTCATCTCAAAAAGAAAAAAAAGTGGAAACTGCCTGGGTTGGGCACATTGGCTCTGGAATCAGTACCTTCTGAACACCGCCCTCAGTATGGCAAACCTTTCAAAAAGATCCCTTCAAATCTCAGCACTGCTGTGCTCAAAACCCTCCTGTGGCTCTGCGCCCCACTTGGAAAAAGCCAAGCCCCAGCCTCCGAGGCCTCCCTCCTCCCTCCTCTCTGGCCTTCTCCTGCTCCCCTCTGCCTGCTCCAGCTGCCTTGCCTCTTCGCTCTAACTAGTGTGTGCCTCCCACGTTCCTCCTTCAGGCCTGTGCAGGTAAGGTTCACTCCTCACTCCCTGTAAGTTTAGACTCAAAGGTTAGCATCTCAGGGATGCCCTGCATCCACAAGCCATATCTATTTCCTTGCTCCATTTTTCCTCCCTACCACTTGCCATAATCTAGCTTCACATGTTTTACTTGTTTATCTTGTTTGTTGTCACATGGAATGAAAGATTCAGAGGGTGGGAACTTTTGTTTTGTTTCCCATTGCACAGCCTAGGCCCAGAGAGTGTCTTAGATGCTCAAGAGATATCTGTTGAATGAATGAATGAACAAATGAATGAATAAAGCTAGACTTAACTAGGAAGACCCTCAAAACATCATCTTGCCTGATCCTTTCTCTTAGCACAACCAAAGTAGTATTATTTTATTTTCCCTAATTGAAATGCCTTTCCAGGACCGAGATTTACTACCTTCTATTGTAAGTCAGTTCAAGAATTTAAACTAATCTCTAAGTCCAGCCTTATTGCCTTCTGTTGTAATTCAAGGCCATTTCTTCATGTTCAGTCCCTTGGCAGTGATGAAGAAAATTATTTAGACCCAGGTGACACGGCTACTTCCTCATAGGCGTTGCAGAAGCCGTGTCTAGGCAGAAGGTCTGGGTAGTGGAAGGATGTGGGTGGTCACTTCCAGCCAGAAATCATTGGATAAAAGGTGAGGTCAGAGTGGGGATTACCCAGTTACAGTTGGGGGTGGGGGATGAAAAGGGGGAAGAATTTGGCTGGTGGGTGCTCTGGTAGGTTTTTGAATGACATTTGGGCATTCCAAAGGGGTCCTGTCCTGCTGCGGGCGCTGAGGGTGACTAGGAGGGAAGCGGATGCCGGGCCGGTTACCCATGTGCCTGCTGAGCAGGTAGCTGAAGGCGCTGAGAAGGCAGGCCTGCAGGAAGAGGGACACCGCCGCAATCACTAAGCCATGCCAGAGCTCCATGACTCTGTTGGGAAAGGAAAAGGGGCAGAGTCAGAGATTGCAGGGATGTGACTACAGCTGCAAATCTATCCTTGTCCCAGCTGGAGGCAGACATCTGGCGTTGCTGCATGTCCCAGGGTAGGTCCCTTTGCCTTTCCGGACGATAAGGCTGGGACAGCTAGGAAGGGTGGTATGTGTGCTTGGAAGCCAGCTCTGCCGATTAGCCTGGAGGGAACCCTGCTCCTGCTCTTCCTGGGCCCACTCACTTTGTCAGCATGACGAGCTCCTTGCTCATAAGTTGGGGCTCAGGCACTTTTGGGAACCACCCTGGGACCTCGTCTCTCAGTGGTGCCACCAGCAGGGTTCTCCTGGAGATCTGCAAGAGCTCAGGAGCTTCTCAGGACCCCAGGGCTCTTGAAACAAATTTCCCTCGGAGAAACTCAGCTACTTGAGGATCAACTGCTTTCCTCTCCCAATAGTGCAGTTTTTAAGCCTGTAAAATAGGCAGGAATGATATTAGTATCTAATAGCCACTTGGTGACAACCACAGTGCTAAGCCCCTGGCATGCCTCCCCCCATCTTACCCAATCACTCAACTATTCCTATGAGGGCTATAGCTATAACTATCCACCTTTTTTTAAAATCCAAAATGTGTTTATTGAGATGGTTGCCCACTCATCTTGATTCAGAGTGCTGTTAGTGCTACTTCCTCCTGAAAGAACATCCTTCTGTAAGCCTTGCTTTTCCTCCTGTAGGCTGGCAGAGGACAGTAGAGCAGACAACACACAAAACTACCATTTGTGCATGGCTAAAGACCATGGTGATGTTATAGCATCCTGGCCATTTCACATCCATGAAGTAGGAACTGGGGCTCTACACCAGGCGTTTCCTCTTGTGTTTCCTCTTCTCCTCTTCTGGAGAGGGATGAAGATCCTTTGCGAGAGGCATGTTCTCATGAGTGGGTCATCACTGCTGGAAAGGACTATCCACCTTTTATAACAAGTGACTTGAGATTCAGAGAGGTGGGTGACGTCTGAGGTCACACAGTTGGCAAGTGGCCAGGCCTGGATTTGAGCTCTAAGTCTAAAGCCTGCACTCTCGACCATTCCTTTCTGCTCCAGGAGAGCCCTCTCCTGTGTGAAGGGGCCCTCCTTGAGTGAATACACTGGCATAGATTCTGTGAAGGACTTCAAATCTTAAATGCATGCAAACAGGCACACATGCCATGCACTCACATACCACACAGCTTCACTGGGCTGCAGATGCTATTATACCCTCAGGAATATGTTTCTCTAAGAAGTCAGTTTATGAGTTCCCTCTACCTGATGCTGAATATGGCATTTTCCATACACAAAGGCACAGTAATTCCTAAGCCTTTCATGTGATATTTACTGAGCACCGCGATGGGGTCTCATGCCCACCCACCATCCTACCGCATAAAACTTAAAAAGCCTTTAGGCTGGGCGCAGTGACTCACGCCTGTAATCCCTGTACTTTGGGGGCCAAGGTGGGCAGATCGCTTGAGGTCAGGAGATTGAGACCAACCTGACCAACATGGTGAAACCCCATCTCTAC
Organism: Cheracebus regulus; assembly: GCA_963574635.1. Classification (NCBI taxonomy): domain Eukaryota; kingdom Metazoa; phylum Chordata; class Mammalia; order Primates; family Pitheciidae; genus Cheracebus; species Cheracebus regulus. The sequence goes on from CAUYQU010046663.1 coordinate 42,279, forward strand.
TAAAAATGCAAAAATTAGCCAGGCATGGTGGTGGACACCTGTAATCTCAGCTACTTGGGAGACTGAGGCAGGAGAATCACTTGAACCTGGGAGGCGGAAGTTGCAGTGAGCCAAGATCACACCACTGCACTCCAGCCTGGGCAACAGAGTGAGACTCTGTCTCAAACAAACAAACAAGAAAGCCTTTAACACTTTAAGGCTTATTTTCCCAATCAAGGTTTCCAAATGCTAAAGACGATGCAAGAGGTCCTGGAAATTTTGTTTTTATTTGTAGTTCTCATGCTGGAGCTTCCTAGGATCAAAACTTGCGCCAGGAATCCGGAGAGAGAGAAAAGGAAGTGATGGGGAGGGAGGGTTCAGGCTTTGCCCTCCCTGCCTTTCCAGGGCTACAGGGGTTTGCCACTTGGAAATCTCAGGAGAGAAAATAGCACCGCCTACCCAACACCCTTCAAATGCAGTGGCAAGGAGCTAGTCTTTGGGAATGACTTTTCTTTGGAGGGAAGTCCAACGCTGGGAGTGACACATGCCCAGTTTACTCATCATACTCACTTCAGCCCCCACTTTCCTGCAGGATACGTTCTAGACACTTCTCCTAAAGGATCTTAATGAGTAAAGTGCACTTAACATCTTCACTTCCAGAGATTTCTGTTTAGTTTGGTTTACAAAAGTGGATTCAGAATCCAGACATGAGTTCCTCATTTGGTATAGCTTCAGCATGTGAAAGGGGTGGGTTGGGGATGAAAAGCAGCAGTTTTCTAGATGGGAGGATTCTGTTTCCTGTCTATGCTGGAGCCCTGTCTCCATTCATCCATGCACCCACCCCTGCAGTGCCAAGAAGCACCACCTGTCACCTTGTTAGCAGCAGGACGCCTGGATTCTTTCTGTAGGAGAGGTGTGACTAGCTGCTGGTAAGGAGGGCTGCAGGGAGGCATGAAGGAGGGACCCTGGGGACCAACCCAGGCAGCAAGCCAGAAAAGACTCCAGGAAATTACCTGTTTCTCACCTCCCCAGAGTCCTTAGACAAATGGATAGAAAATCCAGTATTGCCAAGTGACCAGCAAACTCCACAAAGAAAGCTCAATCAAAAGTGACTTGGCCAGGCAGGATGTCTTGCCCCTGTAATCCCAGCACTTTTGGAGGCTGAGGTGCAGATCACTTGAGCCTAGGAGTTCCTCACCGACCTGGGCAACATAGTAAGCCTCATCTCTACTAAAAATACAAAAATTAGCCTGGCATGGTGGCTTGTGCCTGTGGTCCCAGCTACTCAGGAGGCTGAGGTGGGAGGATCGATGGAGCCCAGAAGGTTGAGACTTCAGTGAACTGAGATGGTGCCACTGCATTCCAGCCTGGGTAACAGAGCAAGACCCTGTCTCAAAAAAAAAAAAAAAAAAAAAAAAAAGGGGGACTTGTGCACAAAATAAAAAGTGTAGAGCCAGCACACTGGAAAGAAAACACAGAAATGATTGCAATAAAGCAAAACAGGGATTTTTCAGAAAAAACAATGATATGGAAGGTTTTGGTGACTTGATTGATAAAGGGGCAGAGCTGTATTGAAAATGTCCTGCTCTTATCTAATTTTGGATAAGCCCCCCTAAGATAAAATTCAGCATGGATCCTGATTTCTCAAGCCTCATCTGGGGTTCTTCAAGATCCCTCCCAGGACAGCTGCACAAGGAAGGCTGAGTTTTACCAGAAGAGCTTTATTGTATGTACGGTAGAAATGAAAATTGTGGAAGAGGCTAGAAGTTAGGCCAGCGTATTTGGGAAAGCAACAATGGTATTGATTGTTGATATGGAATGTCTCATTTGTCCTTAAATCACAGACACAATTCTCCCCTTGAGAGCGGTGGCCAGTAGGTCGCCTGGGCTGTATTCTAATACTACACTCAAAGCTTTTAATTTTTTAACTCTCCTCTTCTACTTTATTTATTCAAAAGTACACAACTAGTAGACATTTGTAGTCAAAGAATTAAAAATATGAATGAGGAAAATATTTTAGAAAATCACCCCAAATTGGGCCAGACACAATGACTCACAACTATAACCCCAGGGCTTTGGGAGGCTGAGGCGGGTGGATTGTTTGAGTCCAGGAGGTCAAGACCAGCCTGGGTAACATAGCAAGGCCCCATCTCTGCAAAAGATACAAAAAAGTTAGCTGGGCGTGCCTGGCACATGCCTATAGTCCCAGCTACTCGGGCGGCTGAGGTGGGAGGATTACCCGAGTCCAGGTTGAGGCTGCGGTAAGCCGTGATCATACCATTCCACTCCAGTCTGGGTGACAAAGTGAGTTACTGTATCAAAAAAATTACCCCAAATCTTATTCATTCCATATCCTTTCAGAAAATTTTCTAAATATTTTCATGAATATAAGTGTATGCATATATGCAAATATATGTATACACAGAGACAATGTCTTTCAAACAGGGAATCATACAGATTATTAGCTTTTTTTTCTCTTAATATCTCGTAAACATGTTTTTTGGTCAGAAAAACCCCCATTAAAAGGCTTCAACCTGGTGATCCAGAGGCCACATTTGACACTTAATTTTTGTTTGATGAAGTGCTTTAGTGATTTGAATTATATGCCCCTAAAATGGGTCATGATCTCATCACTTCTTGACTAATCCCTAAAGGCATTTGAGTTTGCCACCTTTGAGTTTTACAGTATCATTTCAAATTCCTACCATTGCACTTGATCAGTGTTTCTCAGTAGTATCTGACATTTGGAGCCAGACAAGAAGTCCATATTGTCTAAAATTGCTTTGCAGATGGTAGGTCGTGGAGCCCCCTGAAAGCCCCCTGAAAGCTCCCCCAGTGTAACAGGCTAGTATAACAGCCAAAAGCACCCCAAATGACCCCACACATTTCCAAAGGCCCCCTGAGGTAGAAGGGTTTGCTCCCAGTTGAGAATTACTGAATTTGATAAATGTTCCATCATTTTAAGATTAATATCTTAATTTGACTCCCTTTATATAAAACTAGATTGCCTACACTTTTTTCCACATTTTAGTATATTCTGAGCATATACTCAGAATATATACTTTGGGAGAGCAAGGTGGATGGATCACTGAGGCCGGGAGTTTGAGAAGAGCCTGGGTGACAGAGTAAGACCCTGTCTCCCTTACTAGCCAAATGACACACAGCAGCGAGTCCAGATGAAAACAGTAAATAGTATGGATGTCCAACAGTCTTAAATACTAATTTCAGCTCTGTTCCCTTCTAGATGTGAATTATTGAACTTAGTGTCTTGGTTTAATAATTTCTGTATCTATAAAATGAGAATAATAATAGTTTCCTACCCCACAGAGTTCTTGCATGGGCTCAGTGACTTATGCTGTTTGTAAAGACTTTTATACAATTCCAGGCACATAGGAGGCACTGAGTAATTATTAGCTATTGTTCAACCCTAAAATCTTCCACCATGATGGTGACTAGAACTATTAAAAATTGGATTGGTCTATTTTAGAAAACGTAGGCATTTGTTTTGAGTGCAGTTTGGAGATAAAATCCAGGACAGGATGAGGTATGAAAATTATGACAGATGTCATTATTTAAGTGGCTAATGGCCCCAACTGCAATAAGCAGGTTGTTCCTTGGGGTCTAATTACAGATTGCTGATCAGACAATCAGCAGAGACATCTGCTCATTTGTACACACGCACACACATACCAAATAACCAGGAAATGGGCAATTTAAGGTAATTATGTTGAGAAAAAGCGTGTGGACTGAGTGTGGTATGCCTCATTCCATCCTTGAGGTAGGGATGGTCCTGCCCTCTTCCGCTGTGTTGAATTTTGACATCCAGACCCCACACTAATGTAGTGCCCTTCCAGTCACCTCAAAACCAAACATCAGGCTGGGCACGATGGCTCACGCTTGTAATCCCAGCACTTTGGGAGAGCGAGGATCACTTGAGACCAGGAGTTTGAGAAGAGCCTGGGTGACAGAGTAAAACCCTGTTTCTCCTCCCTGCACCAAAAAAACCCACTGTATCCCAGTGCTAAGAGCATTTATTCTGTTTGCTTCAGACTCGTAGGTAAGGCTGGATTCCATTTTATTAAGTTTCCCTCTTTCACTGATACAGGAACTTTCTCATGGTCTTTCCAATAGGTGCAGGGTAACATCAGAGGGAGAATAAAAAAGATCCCACTTTCCTGCCAGACACCATGGTTTCTTTGCATAGGTTTACTCTGGAAAGAATGGTTTAAAACAAGATCATAATAGAAGATGATTTCTCTGAGAAATCATATGGCTTAAAGTAATTATAATCAACATTGTCAGCTGACTTTATCAATCTTTTCAAATGAAGTAGCTGTAAACTTTCTTTGCTGTCTCTGTTAATTTGTTGTTTTTAACATTAGCTAGGGTATAATGGAAAGAGAACAAAAAGAGGGGAGAACAAAAGAAGGGGAAAGAAGGGAGCTGGGGGCCTGCCTTCTCGTAGCTCTGTCATTTGCTAATGGTGTGACTTTGGATAGGGAGACGTCCTCTCTAAGCCCTGGTGAATTAGGGAGCTCGGCAAGTTACTTGTAAGGCTCTTTTCAGCCTTAAGCATCCTGCTCTTTAAAGGCTGGAGTGGGGTAAGGCGAAAAGAAAGCAAAGCTGGATGGAAATGGAAAATTTAAAAACAAAAAAAAATCTTTATTTCGGTTTTGTAGCATCCAGCCTCCGCCACATTACTAGACTTTCTCCCCCAATTTAATATGGAGTTTCAGAAAATCAAGAAAAGGAGGAAACACAAATAAACCAAATTAATAATAAAGGGACTATTAAACTCAGAAACAGAAGGGATTAAAAATTTTCAACAAAAATTACCAAAGAAAGAAAGAAGAAGAGATTTTAAAAATTGTTAGACTATAATTTTTTGGATAAAATCTCAGTAAAATTGATCGTTTCCTAGAAAAAGATAAATTAACAAAATTGATTCCATATGGCACAGAAAATTTAGAACAAAAGCAAACCAAAATAACAGGAAATAACTTTCGGAAGCAGGGTGGTATCTAGCCACTAAAGGCAAAGAACTTGGAGTCAGACTGATTGGGTTCAAATCCGAGCTCATTTTCTGCATGAGTATGGCCAGGTTATTTAACCTCTCAAAGCCTCAGTCTTTAAATATGTAAGACGGGAACACTATGGTTTCAGGATTAGATAAGACAAATATAAATGATAACTACTTCTGAGGGTGAAATTAGATGAGATATGTAAAATAGTTATTACAACTTTTGGCACATAATAATAAGCATCCAATGAGCGCAAGCTATTATTATTTAGAAATTAAAAGCATTGGCTGGGCACAGTGGCTCAAACTTGTAATCCCAGCACTTTGGGAGGCTGAGGCAGTTGAATAGCTTGAGCCCAGGAGTTTGAGACCAGCCTGGGCAACATAGCAAGACCCCATCTCTATTAAAAAGAAAAGAAAAGAGAGAAAAAAGAAAGAAAGAAGAAATAAATAAATAAAACAAGAAAGAGAAATTAGAAGCATTATCAGAGTTATCTCTCCAAAACCTGTCTAGACAGTTTGACAAATGAGCAGTTTCAAACTTTTAAGGAGCACATAATTATCATTCTACAAGCCAATACAGGGCACAGGAAGACAGAAACTCTCAGGTTCATCTCATTTATGAATACAGAGGTATATATATGGTAATATCAAAAAGCCCAGAATGTTCAGGTAATTATTACAAAGATGGAAACTAACACTGAGTATTTTCCATGTGCTTTAATTCTCTCACTCTACAAAAATAGGCATTACCACCATTTATTTCATACATGAGGAAACTAAGGCTTAGGAAGATTGAAAAATTTGCCGTGTTGCCAGCTGGAAGACTCATGTTTCATAAACTAACTGACTCAAAATCCTAAATCTCAATCATGTCAGGAAACTGTCTTTTACATAATGCAAATACAACATTGATAGATCAAATTTTTTAAATGATGATCTTGGTAAAGTGCCAAAAAGCACTGGATAAATTGAATGCTCATTACTGATTTTTGAATGAGGATTGTTTTTTACTATAATAAAGAATAATAAGTTGGTGCAGTATTGATTACTGCACCAATAATCAATATCTTACAAAGTGGCAAAGTATTTGAGAGCAAGGACAGATGCTGCAACCCTGATCTGAAATGAATACTAGAAGTTCTAATTTCTGGAAATTGAAAGTTTCTCCAATCTCTAATAATAATAAGGGTGTTGAATATTTACTGAGCATGTTTTATGTGGCAGACACTTTCATATACATTAACTCACCCAATTCTGACAACCTCCCCAAGAGGTAGGTACTATTATTATTTTTTAATTAACAGTTGACAAAACCAAGACACAGAAAGATTCCCTACTATGCTTAAGATGACAAAAAGAGTTCACCAGGCTTTGTGCTCAGGCAGGCTGGTGCTGGAGCCTGATCTGCCAGCTGCCACATTAACAAAATGGAAGTATCATTTTGGGCAAGGAAAAATCAAATTTGTTTTTATTTGCAAAATATGTGATTTTATACCTAGAAATCCCAAAAGAATTCATTGCAAAACTAGCAGAATTAATGAGATTGCTCATTAAAGTCCTGTAGATATAATAAATATTCTAAAATTATCAGCTATTCTTACTATGATACTAGCAATAAAACATAAATTAGAATGTGGAAAAATACCATGTGATTTAGCAACCACAACAATAGAAATATCTAAAAATAATATTAATTATAAGAAAATTGTTTTGAAGAAAATAAAAATTTATTGAGAGACATAAAAGAAAACTCATAAAAAGATGCTATTTCAGACAGAGAAGCTAGAACACTTAAAAATCACTTTTAAAGTTAATTTATTGGCTTAATATAATTCTAATAAAAATTATGGCGAGCTTTTTATAACTTGAGGTTATTGTAAAATTTATCTGGGAAAACATAGGAACAATCAAAAAGAGTGGAAACATTTGAAAAGAATTGTGGGCCGGGTATGGTGGCTCACACCTGTAATCCCAGCACTTTGGGAGGCCCAGGTGGGCAGATCACCTGAGGTCAGGAGTGCGAGACCAGCCCGATCAACTTGGTGAAAATCCATGTCTACTAAAAAAAAAATACAAAAATTAGCTGGGCAAGGTGGTGGGCACCTGTAATCCCAGCTACTCAGGAAGCTGAGACAGGAGAATCACTTGAACCGTGGAGGCGGAAGTTGCAGTGAGCTGAGAATGTGCCAGCACTGCAGACTGGGCTATAGAGTGAGATTCCATCTTAAAATATAAAGAAAGGGATTGTGGTAAGGTAGATTTCTGACTACCACTTTTTAAGAGAAGTGTAGACTTGAAAAAATATGCTAATGTGTACAATAAATGTTATAAGAGTAGTTCACAAAGCAAGTGGAGGAAAGGAAATAATTATTTAACAAATGTTGCCGACAAGACAATGGGTTAGCTACCTGTAACAAAAAAGAAAATAACTTAGATCCAGACCCTAGATAGCAAAATGAATTCCAAACGAATTAAGGAGGTAAATATTTTAAAGTCAAGCCATTACAATTAGAAGAAAGTAAGACTGGATATTACTATATTTAATAATGTTTATTAAATCCTCAGATGAGAGAAAACTTTCTCAGTTTATATGCAATGGAAGAAATCACAAAGAAAGATGTGAAAATAGATTTGGCTCTAAACTATTAGAACTTCATATGTTTAACAAAATTTAAAGGCAAACAGACAAAAAAAAACTGAAACAAGTATGGCAAACCGTAGTTTTAAAGATTTTGCATCTTTGGTTTACATAAATTGTTTAAAAAAACACTAGGGCCCTCAAATAGTAAATGGGTAAAGAGTGCACAATTTACAAACAATCCAGAACAGATCAAAGCTGTTATGCAAAAGAGCTCTGTAGAGCCGTCATTATAAAAGTGAAAGATGGGAAAAGATCTAAAGAAAAAAACAAAAACGGAAGAAATGAGGACTGTGGCATAGAATAGAAAACCATATGGCCATTTAAAATTACATGTAGGAAGAGTTCATCTGGAGAAGGGAATCTGTTCTATGAAAATACACAATGCAGTTGCATTTAGCTACATAAAATATAATCACAATTTTGTAAAAAATAAACACAAGACTGGACATGGTGGCTCATACCTGTAATCCCAGCACTTTGGGAGTCCAAGGCGGAGGATCACTTGATACCAGGAGTTTGAGACCAACCTGAGCAACATAGTGAGATCCCCATCTCTACAAATTTTTTTTTAACCCATTTTCAGTTTAGGAAAAGAAAAAAAGTGCAACTCGTGCTCTTTGAGGCTGAAGCAAATCTGACTCATTTTTCAACGTGAAAATAAAATATAAAAACTGTTCTTGGGAGTTATTTCTCAACAGAACTTGTCTCTATTCCTCATGTAACAGAAATGTCTATGATGTTACATGAGGAAAAGAGACAAGAGTATTCTTGCGGCAAACAAGAGATGGGTTAAGAAGTTAGCTGGGCCTGATGGAGTGCAACTGTAGTCCCAGCTACTCGGGAGGCTGAAGCTCGAGCCCAGGAGATCAAGGCTGCATGAGACATGGTTGCATCACTGCATTCCAGCCTGGGCAACAGCATGAGACTCTCTCAAAAAGAAGAGTGGGCCTGGCATGGTGGCTCACGCCTGTAATCCCAGTACTTTGGGAGGCCAAGGCAGGAGGATCACCTGAAGTTGGGAGTTGGAGACCAGCCTGACTAACATGAAGAAACCCCAACTCTACTAAAAATACAAAAAAAAAAAAAAAATGCTGAGGGTGGTGGCGCATGCCTGTAATCTCAGCTACTCTGGAGGCTGTGGCAGGAGAATAGCTTCAACCCGAGAGACGGAGGTTGTGGTAAGTTGAGATTGCGCCATTGCACTCCAGCCTGGGCAACAAGAGCAAAACTCCATCTCAAAAAAAAAAGTGAACATAAAAAGAATGAAAATTTATAAAGAGAGAAAACTCTGGGTCATTAAACTTCTTTCTCATCATATTAGTTCAGTAATAACCCACCCAATTCATGTTTCAGCTCCCAAATCCAGAATATTTCTTTCTTTCTTTCTTTTGTTTTTTGAGATTTATTCACAAACATGAATCTATAGAAATAAGTTTGGGATGTTATTTAAGTGTACTTTGTTTATATGGGGGAATGGAAGAAGATATATCTAAGTGTTAACAAAACTGGGTATTGGGACTGAGGATGTCTTATTTCATTTGTTATACTTTCTGTCATTTTCAAAGTTTCCTGCAATTAACATGCATTTTTTCCAATTAAGATAAATATTTTAATTTATTTTTTATTGTTTAATTAATTAACAAAAATTAAATTAAAATATTTTTCCTAATTATCTGGAGTGCAGTGATAGGATCAAAGCTCACCACAGCCTTGAACTCCTGGCTTAAATGATTCTCCTCAGCCTCTCAGAGTGCTAGGATTACAGGTATGAGCCACTGCAACCAGCCTATTATTTTAATTGGCGAAAATTATCCATAGTTATTGTGTACAACATGTTTTGAAATAAGTATACATTGTGGAATGGCTAAATCAAATGAATTGACAGCTGCATAATCTCACATATTTATCTTTATCATTTTTTGTAGTGAGAACATTTGAAATCTACTCTCTCAGCAATTTTCAAGAATACAATACGTTGTTGTTAACTACAGTCAAAAAACGTTTTAAGACATTGAAAATAACCTAAATTTTCTGAGTGCCTTAAATCAGCATGACACCAAATTTATCTACATAAATTATATCTCACCATGTTACTAGAACATTGAAATGATCACCTAAATGTCTGAATTTCAGTCATTCAGATATTTATTGAGTGGTCCATGTACATGCTCCTGTGTGAAATACTCTTGATGGCATGAAGAAGAAAAGGCTATTTGTACTTTCAAGAGCTCATTTGTACTTGGAAAATCAAGATGTTAATATGTGAAAAGTTGAAAAGCAGAAGAGATGCCACAGGTGAAGAATGATGAATTGTCAGGAGTGGCATCAATAATACGTTATAATTCAGAGGAAAAAGAAATCCCCAAGCGATAGAATGCTCGGGGAAGAGTTGCTGAGAGGGAATTATTTGAAGGACAGGGCAATGGGTGGATGGAAGGAGGGGAGAATAGCAATCCAGCTAAAGGTGTCTTGCCAACCTTTGCTGTAGGGGACAGCTTTAGTGGAACTGATTGTCTTTTAACAAGGTTGGATTTATATTTGACCACGTAAGTAGCATCATGGGGAAACAGCGGAGGATACTGCAAAGCAACCATACAAGTGAGTATAGGCAAATGGTTATGTGTAGAGACTCTGTAGCCAAATAGATTGTGTTTAGGATCTCAGCTCTGGCCTGCCTAGCTGTGAGTTGCTTTGCTTCTCCAGCTTCAGGGTTATGTCTATAAAATGGGGATGGCACCGTTTTGTGGCGAGTTTTTTTTTGAGTCATGGTCTTGCTCTGTGGCCCAGGCTGGTGTGTCCAGTGGTGCAAGCACAGCTCAGTGCAGCCTCAACCTCCTGGGCTCAAGCAATCCTCCTGCCTCAGCCTCCCAAGTAGTTGGGACCACAGATGCACCCCACCATGGCTGACTAGTTTTTAAATTTTGTGGAGACAAGGTCTTGCCATGTTGCCCAGGCTGGTCTCAAACTCCTAGGTTCAAGGAATCCTCCTGTCTTAGCCTCTCAAAGTGCTGGGATTACAGGTCTGGGCCACCGTGCCTGGCCTGTTTCATGTTTTTAACTCACATATGTCTTGTGTTTACTGTGTATGTGCCAGTATCATAAAAAACATTTTGCATCAATTATCTTGTTTAATTCTCAGAATAACAATCTTTGCAGTAGACACTATTGTTCTCCCTATTTTACATATGAGAAAACCAGGTTCTAATCCCCTGTGGAGGGGATAGAATTCAGACACAGGTGGTTTGAGGCCAGAGCCTTCACCACACCGTGTTCAGTATTGAAAATGCTGGCCTAGTGTGATGGCTTACATCTGTAATCCCAGCAATTACAAAGGCAGGGATGGGAGGATGGCTTGCGCTCAGGAGTTTCAGACAAGCCTGGGCAACATAGTGAGATCCCATTCTCCACAAAAAGATTTAAAAAAAGAAAATGCTTGGTAGAGGGCCTGGCATATATAGGTAACCAAGGGCTGATTCTTGGACCAGAAAATTCAACTCAAAATTATCTTAAATTTATAAACATACCCATTTCCATAAGGCCTGTAAGAACACTGGGCTCACTCATGATTTTGAGGTAGGAGCAACCTGATGTACCAAACCATGGAGTCCTGGGACGTCACTGGTCCTAAACAATGCCTGTTCCTATGACTGTCCATGAGTCACTCACCAGGGAATAGAGAAGGTCAAAATGCCAGGCTGAGGGAAGGGAGGAATGGGGAAATGTCAAATATCATGGGAAGTGGATAACAGAGGGTTACAGGATCGCCTTTGTCCTTGTATCAGAGAAATCTTTCCTGGATTCTCTTCAGCTCTGGTCACCATGTCAGGGGCCTTATCGCAGCTAGTTAGGAGGCTTGAGCTCATCTGGAATATGGCACGAGAGCCTAGATGAACATTCCAGCTCAACAACTTTATACATTCCTCGGGCACATCATTTCCTCTCCCTGAGCCTCAGTTCTCCTGTCCATAAAATGAGAGGGGTGGGCTAAATCAGTTTAGTTCTGACATTTTGTTATTTTAGAATTTTTCTAAAATGGACTATAACGTGAGGTTTAGATTCACCACAAAGAGCAATCAAGTCTCAACCAGATAAGCCCCTTCTCTAGTCACACTTATTTCTAGGTGCAAGCACTGCCAATTCCTAGCAGGAAAGCAAGTCACCCAGAGTCTCTAATTCATAATTTTGGGGAAAGCAGTTTTACAGGAAACTACTAGAGATGAATGCAATGTGAACGCAATTTAGTTCCAAGTCTAAATCAGCAAGAACACAAAAAATGGCAAGCTACTCCAGCAGTATTCATGGATTTATTCTGCTAATTCCCACAAAGCTCCAGATGAATTAGAAGGGGTCAAATTATTCTGTTTCATCGATTGGCCTACTCAATTTTAGGGAAACTAGGCAGCTTCTACAGATTATGCACTTTGTTGTCTGGGACTGCATATATTACACTCCACAATTCAAAGCATAGTACTTCGAGACCCTGCAGGGATAGGGGTGGAAAAATGTGTAACACTCTGCACACATTGCCATTAAATCAATTTGCATATAATAAATGTTGTTTAACCTTGAGGAAGTCACTTTATGTCTGAGTCTCAGTTTTCTCCTCCTTCAATTGGGCAGTCAAATGTCTCTTTATTTGACTTATTTTCCAGTTGAAGAAACTGAGACACCAAGGTGTCAAGGGACTTCACTGAATCAGTGAAAGAAAACTCTTCTGGAGAACTTTAGCACAGAAGTGTTAAACCAGGCCTTTCTCCATCTCTCCAACCTGGGAGGGGCTCAAAATTATTAGGAGGTCTACACGAGACCATGGAAACTTCTAGTACCATTCCTGCCTCCTTGTCAGGATTCAGGGCCAGTGCTGGCTTCATGGACTTTGAACCTATGCAGCCTAGCAGGGCTCTGTGCTCACAAGGGCCCCACGATTGGCCTAATGCTTTGTGGCTGTCATTTTAAATTTGTAATAATTTTTTAGTAAGGGACCCCAGATTTTCATTTTGCGCTGGGTTCCACCAGTTATGTAACAGATCCTACCCAAGGCATTAAATTGGGTAGAATTGCCAAAGCTCACAAAATAGGTCAGCACACAGAACAAGAAGCACGGTCAGCCAATCAACAAGTCTTCCTTGAGTACCTGAAACCTCCCTCCCAGTACTGCATCATCTGAGCCCCTTCCAGGTTGGAGAGATAGCGAAAGGCCTGGTCTAACTCTTCTGCAATGAAATTCTCCAGAAGCGTTTTCTTTCACGGATTCAGTCAAGTTCCTTAACACCTTGGTGCCTCAGTTTCTTCAACTGGAAAATAAGGCTCTTAGTAGCATCTATGTCTTTAGGGTTGTGAGGAGTAAATGGGCCAATCTGTGTAAAACTCTTTGAGTAGTCCCTGGAGATAGTAAGGTGTTTATGAGGATCAACCGTTTCTGTGTCGTGCTGTTATTGGCTTTTCCTTATCCAGATGTTCGCATGACTTTTTTCTTTGATGTGCACATTCTCCAACCTCCATTCATAAAATTTTAAAACTTCCAGGCCAGCTCTCTTCCCTTCACATACACTAGTCCTTTGCTGCTCAGAACAAACCTCAGGGAAAACACTCCTATGGGGTGTTTATAGGGGAGATATTCTCTGAGATCTGGTTCCCATTTGACTTAAAAAGAAATTCATAGCTGTTATTGGTGGAGCACTGTACTGGCGCTAAACGTACATTGTCTGAATCCTTGTAGCAACCTGTAAGGTGGGTGTTTTATGCCCATTTTACAGATAAGAAAACTGAAACTCACAAAAGTTTAGCAGAGTGAGGATTTGGAACCAGTTTTTGCTGGACCCAAAGTCCATGTACCTTCTGGCTGGAGCCCCGATGGCTGCTGCTGCTGGTGCAGACAGATCTCAGGTCTCAGGCAGAAGAAATTCATGTCCATCAAGTGTAATCTTAAGCTCACTGTAAGCCGATTTCAAGTTGAATTCTGCACCTTGGAATCCCAGCACATAAACAGAGAATCTTCTCTAAAATTTCTACACGTATATGTTCGCAAACAAATGCACATTTCAAACTAATTTAAAATCCTGTCTTCACAGATAGTACTTACCCCAGGACTATGAGCACAGTCTGATTCCAGTGTGTGTTTCAGCGATGTCCTAACGGAAACATCTCCCCCACCTGTTTCCAGCCCCTACCCAGAAGCTTCTGTGTCACTGGAGGTCAGTCACAAGTGTTTCAACATTTCCAGCAAGGCGGGGGGACTGCCGCTCAGAAGATAGCAATCTAGCTCGTTGAGTACAGCAGGGAGAAGCAAGAGATAATGCCTCCCGTGTCTTTTGGCCATGCTCTGCCCATCTCTCTGGTAGACAGTTTGTGTAGATGGAGAAGATTAGTAATCTCTTTCTCTCCCTGTACGAACACATTTAAATACCACAAATACGCAGCCAGGTAGAGTGGAAAGAGCACTAAAGGATGAGTTAAGAGGCCTGGGATGAAGTCCCAGCTCTGGCACCAGTGTGCCACACGAGCTCAGACAATTTGCTTTCCCCTAAAGGGACTCATGTTCTTCCTCTATAAAATGAAGAAGTAGGTCTCTAGATATTAGCAAAGATCCTTTCCAACCTAGCTCATCTCTGAATTTGTATGTGATGTGGCCAAAGATTGAGTAGGCGACATAGGGCAATGGATAAGAATAAATTTTTGAGGACAACCTCTTTGTCATTAAGCATCAAATGAGGCCAACCGAAAATGGCTGTTACAGTTGGTACGATAACACCAGGAAGGGAAGGAAGGTTGATTTCAGGCTCTTCGCAGGGGGTGGGGGGGGGGGGGCGGGGGGGTGTCTAAAACCCCAAAATAGAAACTTGAAAGGAAAGAATGAGAGAAGGGTAAAATGACCCAGATATAAAACAGACAAAGAAAACAGATTTGTAGGCCTCTGCGGTGTCACTCCCTTGCTGTGAACCGTTGCTCAAATTGTCTGCTGCACCAGGCAATTTGAGTAACAGCTTCTGAGTTAGATATAGTCAGGTTTCAATCCTGGCTCCACCGCTTGGGAAAAGTTACTTAACCTTTCTGATTGTCAGTTTTTTCACCTGTAAAATTGACTTAATAATAAGTATCTGATGTTTTTTAAAGCTCATTAAGGTTATTTAAGGTTAAATAATGTAAATAAGTAGGCAAAGCACTTAACAGAAAGTTTAGTAAACAAAAGATGGTAGCTATTCACATTTTTATTCTCTAAATGCAAGTCAGAAAGCCACCCCTCCGGCTGAGTCTCTTTCAGTGTTTTATGATCCCTGTATGTATCACAGCTCACTCTGGAATTACGCCTATAGCTGCAGTTTTCTTTCATTTGCACAGTTCATGTTAAAAACATGAAGTCCCTTAATCACTCAAGATTTGAGGAAAGCAGAACACTGGTAGCAATGTGGAGTGATTGCCTAACTGGGCTCTCCACCTGAAGCAGGAGAACTAGGAAGAGGTGTTTTATTACGGCCCCGGGGAGCGAGGCTTTGTCTAACTGCCAAGCTCACTTAACAAAGAGAAGCTCTGCCTTTATACAGGCTTACACTCTAGATATCACATGCGAAAGGATCTGGGGTTTACAGTTTTAGAAATTACATGTGAAAGGATCTTGGGTTTACAGTTTTAGAAATTATATGTGAAAGGGTCTTGGTCAATGGAGGAGGAATGGGGTGGAGTTTGATTTTGTTTAAGTAAAAACAATATCCTCCAAGGAGATTCCCCCATACCACGCCTGCTATCTATAGGAAGGTGATTTAGGAGATGGGCCAGCCTTTTCTTCTATTGAAATGCAGTGTGGAAGTCAAAGGGGAGGTGATCCTAGATGCCTGGGTCTCCTACCTCACACCCACTGCAGGTTTGCCCCGCCAGTGTCAATACGCACTTCACTCTGCTCCTAACTCAGCCAAGGACACTAAGTAAGCAACTGTAGCTATAGCTGACTGTGGGGATCACGCCAAGATGCTTGGCTTGCTATTTCTATTACACATTCACAGGAACCCAGTGTAGATATGGCAGCACCCAGTGTCGCATAACATTCATACAGCTCCAGCCTTCTGTGTGGACCACTCTCGGACCAGAACCTTCCATGGTGCTACTCCAAGATTCACAAGATCATAGAGTTGTTAAAGATCTTTGAACACGACATATCTCAGTGTCATTTTAGAGATCCTCATTTGATTAGGGACAACGATGGGGCATTTTTATCATGTGTCAGAGATAATGATTCCTTTATTTAAGCAATACTTTTGTGCACACTCTTGCTAGGACTGCGTTGCAGCAATATGCTTTCATCTTTATAAGACACGTCAGACATTAGTAGAAAATCCACTTGACTTGAACTTCAATGGCCTAAAGATCTGAGGCATTTATCCTCTCTGGACTACATTTTTCTTATAACTGATTATAAGAAATTTTGATTAGATCATTTCCAGCATCCTTTCTGCTTTAAAATCTCATGGTTTTGTGCATGACATGTCATCCACAACTCTGCTTTAAATAGCAAAGTGAGAATTATTGAAGTCTGTGTCTTATTCTCTGTATCCCTACGAGCTGGGATTGTGCTGTACCTAGTAGGTGCTAAATACATGTTTGTGACATGAATAAATGAGTGAATTGAAGTGCTGTGCTACATGTACCTGGTGTGCATCGTGTCCGCTCCCTACTACATACAAACACTTGCCGACGATAAGATGATTTGCTCAAAAGACTCTTCAGCCTGTAGTTCCAGCCCTTTGGAAGGCTGAGGCAGACAGATGGTTGGAGCCTAGGAGTTTGAGAGCAGCCTAGGCAACATATACAGAGAGACGAGATTTCACTATGCTGTGTATACATATGTGTGTATATATACAAAAAAGTTAGCCAGACGTGGTGGCGTGTGCCTGTAGTCCCAGTTACTCGGGAGGCTGAGATGAAAGAATCGTTTGAGCCCGAGAGGCAGAGATTGCAGTGGGCCATGATCGTGCCACTGCACTCCAGCCTGGGTAACAGAGTTAGACCATATTTCAAAAAGAAGGCACTTTGCCTGCTCCTGCTCAGGGGCCACTGGGAATGGCTCATGCTGGTGCTTCCTACTGAGGTCTGGGTTCAGGGCTCCATCTGCCAAGCCCTGGGACATGTGGCTCCTTGCTCTCTGCTTTGAGCTGACAGACTTCTGCCCTGAGGGTAGGATGCTAGGGGAGATCAAACAGTGACAAGTGAAATTATAACATCTGTAAAATCAACAGGAAGCTATTTTTGATGGTTTATCACCCAGCGGAAAAGGAACCTCTGATAACACAGTTTCACCTCCTACCCCGTGCCTTGGCTCATTTTGTAAGATAACAGCCTCCTTTCCAAGCCTCCCCACTCTGTGCATAATGTCTCCTACATTTGTGGGGCACAGTGTTTCACATAAAAAGCAGCTACTCTCTGTAGGAGAACTGTTTTCTCTATTTTGAAGCAGGGAATGTTGTGTCAACAGAATTGGGGATTTTTTCTTTCTTTTTTTGCCCAAGCCTCAGGTGGGCAAAATAACAGTAAGACTGCACATGTAGCTTTCATACGAGGTGTCAGAAATAGGATTGGGGAATTTTTGACAGGGGAGAAAAAACCCTACTGTCTATGCAATCACCCTGATACATTTTTGCATAATGCCTTGTCTGCATACTTGCATTTAAAAGAATAGTTTTCCACATTATAAGGAAGGATCCAGTTATGTCGCCCTCTGCTCAGAATGCTCCAGTGGCTTCCCATTGCAAATCGGATGAAACCCATGATCCTGAATGAGGTCTATAAGGCTTGCCCCTCCCTGCCCCACCCCCCCATCTCCTGCCCCGCCCCCCCAATCTCCTGCCCCGTAGCCACATGCCCTTTCAACTGCATTTCTGCCACTTTCTTTCTTTTCTGTCTTCACGTTCTACCAGGCTTTCTCCTACCGCAGGATGTCTGCAAATGTGGGTGCCTTTGCTTCCACACAGTTTTCATAGTACTCATAATGTCTGCTAAATACTTTGCCTTGCTGATATAATCCTAAATTCCTAGCCATTCCTTTGGGTCTTCAGTCATTCCCAATGTGGTAGTATTGGCGACCTCACTGTGATGGATACCTTTGTACATAATAAGTGTTTGGCTTGTTTTAGGTTATTCCCTTAATTTAAAGTTCCAGGAGCAGACACTGAAGTTAAAGGAAATGTGTCTTTGTGGCTCTTGCATCATATTGACCTTCTGCTTTCATTTCAAGTCCATTAGACTACACCACTAGCAGCATGTGAGTGTATCTATTTCACTGCAACCTGGATAGCAGTGAATTATCATTTTTCAGTAATTATATAATATCTCCTGGTTTTTAAATGTATTTTAAAAAATCTATTATTGGCCAGGCACAGTGGCTCATGCCTGTAATCCCAGCACTTTGGGAGGCCAAGGCAGGTGGATCACAAGGTCAGGAGTTCGAGACCAGCCTGGCCAATATGGTAAAATTCTGTCTCTACTAAAAATACAAAAATTAGCTGGGTGTGGTGGCAAGCACCTGTAGTCTCAGCTACTTGGGAGGCTGAGGCAGGAGAATCCCTTGAGCTCGGGAGGCAGAGGTTGCAGTGAGCCAAAATCGCACCACTGCACTCCAGCCAGGGTGACAGAGTGAGACTTTGTCTAAAAAAAAAAAAAAAAGATATGTTATTAAATAAAATGTTTTACTATTTTTCTGCACCAGCCACTATATCAGTTGCTTCGTATACACTTCTTTAATCCTCAGAACAACCTTATAAGGAAGATATCATGGACACTATTTTAAGATAAAGAAACTCAAGACTGGAAGGTTAACTTGCTCAATGTCACAGAGCTGTGTAAGTAGCAGAATCAGGATCAAATTCAGATCATCTATGATTGTTTTCATTATTACTTCAAAAGCCATTTGCTTTATGCAATATTTGTCTACCTTCTGCATCCCCCCAGCTAACTGGCTCCTTGCACAGTCAACATGTCATGGGTTAGGGTGCAGTCCAGTGGGTCTAGACAGAATGACACACATGGCTTCATGTGTGCCTTTAGGACAGCGCCCTATAGACGGCAGCTTCTTGTCCCCCAGGCACCTCTACCACCCTTCCCCTTCCTTTCAGATTAAACTTTTTATTGATTAAAGGTCTCACTCCATACACTGAAGTTGAACCCTAATGACAGGTGCATTAAAATGTCCACCATATAGAATCAGCTCATAGGAAGTACTCTGTTAACTAGAAAACACTACAAATATCAGGCTTTGTTATAGAATTTTGTTTAATTAAATTAATTAATGTATTTATTTATTGTGACGGAGTCTCTCGCTGTCGCCCAGTTTGGAGTGCAGCGGCACGATCTCGGCTCATTGCAATCTCTGCCTCCCGGGTTCAAGCAGTTCTTTGCCTCAGCCTCCCAAGTAGCTGGGATTACAGGTGGCTGCCACCACGCCCAGCTAATTTTTGTATTTTTTAGTGGAGACGGGGTTTCACCATCTTGGCCAGGCTGGTCTTGAACTCCTGGCCTTGTAATCCACCCTCCTCGGCCTCCCAAAGCGCTGGGATTACAGACATGAGCCACCGCACCCAGCCAAACTTTATTTTACTTTTTACTTTTTTGGAGATAGGGTCTCGCTTTGTTGCCCAGACTGGAGTGCAGTGGCACGATCACAGCTCACTGCCACTTCAACCTCCTGGGCCCAAGTCATCCTCCCGCCTCAGCTTCCTGAGTAGCTGGGACTATGGGCCCAAGTCACCACGCTTGGCTAATTTAAAAAAATGTTTTGTAGCTACAAGGCCTCACTATGTTGCCCAAGCTGGTCTCAAACTCCTGGGCTCAAGGGATCCTCCTGCCTCAGCCTTCCGAAATGCTAGAATTACAGGCATGAGCCACCGTACCCCTCCTGTTATGTAACTTTAAATATGGGTTAACTATCCCTTACCCAAAATGTTTATGACTAGAAATATTTCAGATTTGGTGGGGAAGGGGGTTTGAACTTTGGAATATTTTCATATACATAATGAGATGTTTTGGGGATGAAACCCAAGCCTAAACATGAAATCCACATATGTTTCTTATATACCTTATACACATAGCCTAGAGGTAAATTTATGTAATATTTTGAAAAATTTTATGTGTGAAACAAAGTTTGTGTACAGCGAAGCCTCAGGAAGCAAAGGTGTCGCTATCTCAGCACCCACGTGGACAATCTGTGGCTATTTGGCATCACCATCATTCATGGCTCTGAATTTACTTGCTACTGATAAGCAATCATTTTCTTCCACTCATTCACACATAAGTACTTAACAGCAAAAAATATGACATGGCTTAATATAGTGAAAAAACAACGTGTTCAGGGTAACTAAGCAACTAAGTAGCATCCCTGTAATATCTGTACCAGCGTCAGACAAGAGCCGCAAGAGAAGTCTCCAGACTTTCATTCTCCATCTACGACGTTGCAGCTTTGAGTGCCTGGACTCAGGCGGTCTTCCAGCCTCATGTGGCTATAGGCCTACAGGCACTCATCACCAGGCCCTGCTAACTTTTTAATTTTTTGTACAGACAAGTTCTCACTATGTTACCCAAGCTGGTCTCAACCTCCAACTCTCAAGCCATCCTCCCTCCCTCCCCTCCCAAAGTTCTGGGATTAGGGATCTAAGCCACCGCACCCAGCCTCATCGTGTTACTTATAGGCACTTCTGCAGTATTAGAGTTGTCTTGATTGTCACTGTTATCACAATCACCTTGAATCAGAACCATTTCAGCTATTTCACCATTGGTCAATGAATGAACAACTGTAGCCTCATGAATATTAAAAACGTCTTTGAAAGACACTTCTTCCAGCTTACTTACAAACTCTAAAGGTATATATTTTGCATATGTAGAGAGCTTAGACATCTTTTTTTCCCACTTGACTTAAGAAATCCTTCCAAGTCACCACCTGTTCATCATCATCACTGCACATAGTTGCAGGCCAGAGAGCGTGCCAGACATGCACAGCTGTGTCTTTGTGTCATTGTGTTCCAAGCATTGGTAACAACTATAAGCCATCTTTCAGCTAAATTCCTTTTGAAAACCTTCCACACCCACACCTCTGTTCACTGCTGCCAGCACGCTGTTCAGGAAAGCGTTTTTATATTTATTGTTTCCTGATCTAAGGATATGCTGGTCACATGACTGAATTAATGAAGTCACACTTGGGGGAAAGTACATGGTATAAACATTTTTGATGAGAATTTCAGCTGGAAGATGAGCAGAACAGTTGTCAAGGAATACTAAAATCTTGCAGTGGTCATCCAGTCCAACTTCCCTGCAGTGGGTGTGAGCCTCTGATACAAAAGGTTTATGGAACAAGCATGAAAGATGTCCCTGGGCCAGGCGCAGTGGCTCATGCCTGTAATGCCAACACTTTGGAAGATCAAGGAGGGTGGATTGCTTGAGACCAAGAGTTCAAGACCAGCTTGGGCAACATGGCAAAACCCTGTCACTATAAAAAAAAAAATACAAAAATTAGCTGAGGGTGGTGGCACATGCCTGTGCATGCCTGTAGTCCCAGCTACTCAGGAAGCTGAGGTGGGAGGATGGCTTGAGCCCAGGAGTTTGAGGCTGCAGTGAGCTGTGATCATGCCACAGCACTCCAACCTGTGTGACACAGCAAAACACTCAGACAGCACACACAGACACACACACACACACACACACGCATGCATACACACAAACACATACAAGACTCCCTGGTGATCAGTGATTTTTTTTTTTTTTGTCAGTATAATAATGAATGGTAAGAAATTCACTTTTAGAAGCCGGGCATGGTGGCTCATGCCTGCAATCCCAGCACTTTGGGAGGCCGAGGCAGGCAGATGACTTGAGGTCAGGAGTTCAAGACCAGCCTGGTAACATGGTGAAACCCCGTCTCTACTAAAAATACAAAAATTAGCTAGGTGTGGTGGCACATGCCTGTAATCCCAGCTACTTGGGAGACTGAGGCAGGAGAATGGGTTGAACCCGGGAGACCAAGGTTGCTGTGAGCCGAGATTGCTCCACTGCACTCCAGCCTGCGCGATAGAGTGAGACTCTGTCTCAAAAAAAAAAAAAAAATAAAAAAAAAATTCTCCCTCCTTCACTAGGCAATGAGATAGGAAAAGGAGCATGTCAGAACTTGAACTTGCCTCTGAGCTGTTTGCTTCTATTTGCTTGCCTAACTCCTACTTTGTTTTTAGGGTTTCGGTTCACATAATCTCTCACACTAGGTAAGAGTCCCCCAGTTATCTGGTTTCATCCTGCACTTGTCCTTTAAGGCACTGTTACAATCATTG
>CAUYQU010046664.1:0-35431 GCA_963574635.1 Cheracebus regulus
TTATGCCAATAATTGTGCTTAACAATGGAGACAGGAAGGAATAAGGGATGAAAATAACAAACAAACAGCCAACCAATATTTTATTTAAACCTGTGAAATGCTATGCAATTGCTGAGGAGTGATCTAAATTTAAATGGACTAAATGCCCCAATCAAAAAACACAGACAGGAATTGGATAAAAAGCTAAAACCCATCGGTATGCTGTATCTAGACCCAATTCACATGCAAGGATATACCTTCTTTCAATAAAGTTTATATTTTTCTCCATAGAGGGCTTACACTTGCTTTGTATATTTATTCTTAAGCACTTTGCATTGTTATGCTACTGTACTGTTTTGTGCATTTCATTTTTAATTCTTTGCAATTTATGTACAGAAATGAAATGTATTTGGTGTTTAGGAAATGTGCTGCAGACAATTTTAAATGCGAATAAATCCTATGTTGATTACTTTAAGACTTATATGCTAACAATCATTATATGTGAACAATATTTGGTTTTTCTTTTATGAATGCTTCTCTCTTTTATATTTCTTTATTTTTTCCATTGGTCAAGAACTGAAGAAAATGTGGAAAAATTGTGAAGATATCTAGTACTTTTGTCTTATTCCAAATTTTAAAAGGAATTCTTTAACATTGAAAACAATATTAATTTTAAAAATCATAAACAATGTTAAATTTTACCAAATTCTTTTGCAATATCAATAGAAATTATCATTATTATTCTCCTTTAATATTTTATATGGTGAAATACCTTAATTGATTTTCTTAATTAATTTTAAATTCCTTGACAAATCCATATTTGTCATGATGTATTTGTATATGGCTGAATTTGGTGTGTGATAGATTGTAAATAGAATATCAATGTTACCAGCTTAAAATGTCATGAAGAAAATTTTAAATTCTCTCTCTCTCACACACACACATACACAATTTAATTCATAAGTTACCTTAAATGCACACATAACATATAGGGCATATGATGAAGAAAATAATAACATATAGGGCATATGATGAAGAAAATAATGTGCTAGAGACATTTTCTTCTTGTTAATCAGACTTTAAAAATGTACTTGCAATAATACCTTAAGATAATCAATAGAGCTTTTAGTTTATGAAAGCTAAAAACGTAAGCAATGCCTGTGAAAGTAACAGCTAGGGACTCAAAACTAATTTTAGTTGCTAAAAATACAAAGGTCTTTTGTTTAGATTTATCCAAGTTTGAGTCCCAAATACAAATTTTCTAATAGAAAATATTTTATGAAAATCTTTTTCTTTTATTATATTCAGCCAGCCATAAAGAGTTTAGTGACATTATTAATTATACCAGTTGAAAAAGGGTATATTTGGTATCATATCTATACAATACATAGCTATAGGAGAAACACAGCAGCTGACACTGAAAATATTACTGTTTTTGTAACATAATGTCAATTTTTTATAATTTGCTAAAATTTAAAAAAAATGTAATTGCTATTTTAAATAAATATTTCAAATAAATTTTATATTTAATGTTGTATCCCAGAAATTCATTCTGTGACAATTTTATCTGGCTTTGGCTGAATACTCATCTTAATATTTGGCAAATCAGCATTAGGTGAAAATGAGCTTTGGAAAAGGCACTCTCGGGTGCCCAGGAAGCCTCTTGTCCGCGCAGGCTTGAAAGTGCCTGCTCCCGCCGCCTGGCCTCTCCCGACTCCCTTGCCTGATCCAAGAGGAGCAAAGTTGTGGCCAAGCCTGGTGCTATCACGATCCAGTGGTGTATGTGCGCATTCAGAGTGGCCCTGAAACACCAGCCCCTGCCTCCTCAGTGCCCTCCAGACTTTGGGCAGGGATGAACACGCTAAGAAGGCCAAGGTGGGGCTGAGGGTGGCTCAGTGTGGGCCTGCCATCTCTCCTTGGCACGAACAGCCTGGGTGCCATGGACAACATGTCGATGGCAGTAGGAGGCAGAGAGGCTTCTGGGTAAAAAGGAGCAGGGCTGGGGTGAAGCCCCACCTTTAAGTCAGGGATGGTCTGAAGCCTGGGGGCCAGGCTGTCAGATCTGGATGGAGTCTGCAGCCCGGAGTGATGACTTATGTTTCTTTTTCTGGTCGAGACCATGGCCATACATGGACCAATCAGCGTGCACTTCCTCTCTTCTGAGCCCATAAAAATCCCACGACCCAGCCAGACTCACACAGACTCGGGGACTACCAGCTGCAGAAAGGTGCTACCCACTCCTGGTCTCCTCTTTGTTGAGAGCTGGACACTCATCAGGACGACCTGCCTGCGGAAAGGAGCTACCCAGTTCCATCTCCGAGAGCTGTTCTGTCGCTCAACAGAGCTCCTCTCTGCCTTGCTCACCCTCCAGTTGTACCTTTTTCTTCCCAGATGTGGGACAAGATCTTGGGACCTGCCCAAACCTAGGGACTCCCTGAGCCAGGGCTGTGACACACTCTTTGGGGCTCTGCAGTTTCTGGCATCTCCAAGCTTCTGGGCACCACTGTGTTCCCCTCCTCTAGACCAGAGTATCCACAGCAGAAGCTACTTGCCATGCATCTTATCCAGCCACAGGCTTGTATGGAGCCAGTACCTGTGCCGGAGCTTGGAGCTGCCTGATCCAGTGCAGCCAGCTGGTGTGCCTGCCTGTGCATAGCGGCTGTACCTTGTGCTTGCATGCTCACACACCTCTTGCTGTTCCTCACCAGGATTGTGCTTGGCAGGCATGGGATCTGGGCAGGTAGCACAAGCTGAGCACAGCCTGCCAGGCTGAGTGGGTGTAATGATCCCAGCAGACTCAAACAAAACTCAGGCAAAGGCCTCACCAGCCAGAGAGGTTTCCAGGTGGAAAAGCAACAGTCTAAGAATCCTGAGACAATAGTATCATCCAGTTGTAGATGTCTTTAACTTCCACTGTGATATCTTTTTAACCTATGAAGTATTAGAAATATGCTTCTTAATTTCCAAATGTTTGTTGTGGATTTGGTTAGATTTTGTTTTACTAGTAACATTTTCTTGTGTGTTCCAACTTTCTTGTGTATAGTCAAATAAATTTGTTAAGCCTTTCTTTTTCTGTTTGTGATCAGTTTATAACTGTTTTACATGTGCTTGGAAGGAATATTTACTCGCTACTGGAATAATGAAAAAAATCTTTATATATGTATTGAATCAAAATTGTGTGGTTTTTTTCAAATCCTCAATATTTTTATCTGATTTATTTGTGATCTATTTTATCCACTAATTACTGAGAAATGTGTGTTTAAAATATTTTACTCTGATGGTAGATTTCTCTATAGTTCTGTCAAATTTTGCATTATATATTTTTCTTTTTGTTATTCTATTCATAAAGTTTATAAATTGTCATATATTTCTGCTAAATACAACTTTTTTCATTTATACTGCTTTTTGCCTTAAAAGCTATTTTGCCTAACTAGCATAGTTACAAAAGCTTTCTCTGGATTATTACATGCCTTCTGTATTCTTTGATGCTTTCACCTTCAAACATTTATATCCTTATATTTTAGATTTACTTTTGGTAAGTAATATATAGCTTTTTATTCTCTAGTCCAGTTTGAAAATTAATGGATTTAAACTAAATTAAATGTTATCACATATTTTATAATGGTCTTCATTCATTTGGGTTTTCTATTACATTTCTCTTTTCTTCTTGCCACCTTTGGGATTGCCTTTTTTTTTTTTTTACTATTCCACTTTTCTTTTGGATTCATTACTTTATTATTCCACTTTTTTAGCCCTCCAATTTTAGGAAACTTAATTATGTAATCCATTTTCTACAATTTTAGAATGCATAAGTTAAAATTTACCCATTTCCCAGGTAATGCAGGAATCTCAAACACTTTATCTATATTTATCCTTCCCCAGTTTATTATCAGCACTACAATTCTCTCTATATGTATTTTTTTAATCTAAGGAAATCATTATTTTTTAAAAATCAATGTTCATTTGGATTTACCCACATATTTACCATGTATTTTTAGCCATTTTTTTCTCACTTTAATGGCTGATGTTATTAATACTGATTATCAGGGGGAAATAGGTTGGTTGTAACACAATAGGGACATAATGAGTGATTCTGCAACCCAGAGGATACCCTGTGGCCAATCACAGTACTATCCCATCAAGTGACAAAATTTATCAAAACTGCAATGGCCCAATACAGGCAAGACTACCAAAGGCTCAGACCCAAGAAAAATAAAAGTTTGTGTTGCCTCAGTAGGTAAAGAATCATGTTCAACTACAGTCCTTAAAGATGAAAAATGAAATAGGAAATGAACAACGGAAGAAGATATTAAAAATTTTAATCTCATAATAATTGGAAATTCAAATGCATTTTTCTTTGCTTTGCTATATATATTTGTGAACGTGTGTTGTGAGCAGGTTAATCAATTTTTTAAAATTCTCAAGCTTTCATTCCCTGTTGTTTTATAGAAGTGCTTTTAGAAACTAAATTACAAATTCGTCTGTAAGTTAAATGATGCAAAGATGGAATAATTACTAAACTGGAAAAGGCAAACACATTCGCCAAGGTGGATCCAGCAACTTGGGACTTTGGACCTCTGATTTTTTAGAATAGGGTTAGTGTGATTTCCACAATACGAGATCTAGTTTGATAAAAGAGACCATGTTGTTTTTCACCATCATTTGGGAGTTAGCTAAAGGTAAAAATTTGAGCGTGGTTTCTGAGTAGCTAAAAGGTTAGCAGTTAGCATCCATCCTCAATTTTTTAATGATTTGTCTCCACATGGTGATAGGTAGAGGTAGCTAAATCTATTTTCCAATATCTTCTACATTGAAACTGTAGCCCTTCATGGTCTCAGATCTATTTGTGTGGATGTCTCCCATACTCTGTGGCCACTCACAGTACTATCATCTATATACTTTTCATAGTATTACAGTACTATAATACTTTTCATCTGAGACAAGTTTTGTTTACTCTTCTTCAGGAACCAAAAGGACATGGAAACTGATGCTCAGGATATCCCATGGTGAATAATCCCTCAGAGTAAAGGTGAGCTCCTGGGCTCTGCCTACCTCTCTGAGTTCATATTGTACTTACTTTTAGCCTCTAAGGACTCTCACCAGTTTCAATGCATTTAAAAGACTAATAAAATTATCAGTATGTTTAGATGAATGAATATCAGGAGGAGAATAAATCAGGGTATTTGGCTTGATATGCCTCCATGTGGATATTAGTAATGGAAACTTCCTTAGTCTTTGTATTTTTCAAAGATCTTTTAATTTTTTTTAGGAGACACAAATAAGGATTTCTTGTATGGCGTTGGTGGCTCTTTCCATTTACCCTTGTGGTTGATTTGCAATGAGCTAGCTTAGCAGTTGACACAACAGAACAAGAAGACAGAGTCTGAATAAAATACAAATGAGTCTCCCTTATAAAGCTTTTTCCCAAGAAGGAAGTGCCTATTTTTACAGAGTTGACCGGTATTTCTTGCCATACTCCCTACCTCCAACTTCCTAATAAGTATGCAAAAGTTCAGAGACAGGACCTTGCTTCATGGTGCTTCTTACACCAGACAATTTATGGAGTAATGGGCTTTGGGGAGAAAACATTTACTGACACCTCTTGGCTTATAAATTTTTTCCTGTAAACTATGCCTATACCATTTCTTGTTAATGTTGTGCACTCTCATGGACTTTGCAGGTACTTTTATCTTTTACTGTTTTTAATGATACTTCATACTCTCGGCATTTTGAGAGCTCTCCATGATCATCTGGCATCTATTATTTCTGATGAGAAGTTTGCTGTCAGATCAAATACCTTTTTGTGTGTGGGTTATTCATCCTTTCTGACTAATAGCTTCTAAAATAATTTCTTTTACAATTTCATAGTTTAACTTAGCTGTATCTAAATTTATTTGTGTTTTTATTCCTATATTTGTAATTGCTGTTCTTGATGCTTTGATCCCACTTTTGATCTTAGGACACTTGGAAAGTTTATCTGCAGCATTTCCTCTATTCCCTTCTTTAAGGAACTATAAAGGCAGGTCTGCACAGTCCACAGTCTATACTCCATTGCTCTATTATATACCCTCCTCTCACTTAAAAAAAAATCTTGCATGCTATATTCTAGGTCAATCCCTCTTTTATTTCACTGACTTATTCTTCAACTTTGTCCAATACTCAGTTAGCTACATTTTCTTGAGTGTTTGAATTTCAAAGACTGTGTATGTCCTTTCTAAGATTTCTAATTGGATTTGTTTCATATCTTCTTGGTCTTGCTTCATTTCTGCCTATTTTTGTTCCATTAGTTCTTGCTTTTAATAGAACTTATTCTCCATTTTTATCTGGGCACTAAACACATTTATATTAAAGATTTGTCAGACTGTTTCATCCCATTAATATCTGAGAAAATTTGTGTTCCATCTGCTGATTTTTTTTTGTCTGTCTTTCTCAGTATTATGTTGGGCTCTTTATTAAGCAGATCCTGGGTGAAGAATCTGAGTTCAGGTACTTTATTTGGAAGGTAACAAAAGCACCACTAGGAGAATGGAGAGAGGAGACAAGGAAGGAAAGCAGCCAATAAAAGATAGATCATCAAGCCAGTTACTCTTGTATATAACTAGCAGTGACACTCACAAGGAAAACTCTGGGAGCCTGTGTAGAACAGATCTCTCAGACTTATCCCACCCAAGGGTCAAGGGAATCTTTATGCACCAATTTCCTTTAGTAAGCTTGAGTCTGCTTCCAACGGGCATTAATTCTCCATCACTTTTAGCATGCCAGACCAGTGGACAAAGCAGGCTTCCGTGGCCATAGGAAAACAAAGAAAAAGAAGTGCAGTTGTTAAGAGTCAGACCAGTGTCATGCACTGAAGTGGTGAGTGCAAGGAGATGAGGGCAGTATTTGCTACAGCATTAGCTGCTTCCATGTTTTGGTTGGTTTTTAATAGGAATTTCATTTGTTTGTTCTCTCCTTTAATCTATGATTTAGATGTTTTAGCATAGTGTTTATCCAGCCTCAAGGACTTTATCATTTTCCACAAGTATGCCAACAGCTATAGTAAAAACAGCCTCAAGGTCCCAAGTCCCAAACCAACAGCATACAGTGACCTTCCTGGACTGCTGTCCCTTGACAGTGTTGGGAATAATATTGATCCACTCTGTGCACTGCTAGGTTAATTTGACCACTTCTGTGTTGTAAGAATATGTCTATCTTTTGACTCCCAGCCTACAACTTGATAAAAGCCATAGCCTTTAGCAGTATTTAGCAACTTGTTTTCAGTCTTGTCATCTAGAAAGCATTAGTTTAAGCAGTCTTGTTTACCAGGTAGCAGAATGTTACCTTTCATTCACTGTTAACCTGCTTCTTAACTTGGAGGACAACAAATTTATGGGTTCAGACTGTTTCACTACTTTGCATTTATTTAAATTTTTACTTTGAAAAGTTATTTATTTATTTTTAGCTTGGCTATGTTTTTTGGTCTTCTATTTTTATATTTTACTTATCATTGATGTGTTTGGGCACAGGGAGTATTACAAATTGTGATTTTACTGTCCTATGTTGTCTGGAAATTTGTTACCTTTTTATTTTAAATGGAAAACAGAATTAATTTTTTCCATATGTGATGTTTTGGAGGGAGAGGAAGATCTGCCTTTTGTACCCTTCTACAAACACTAAGTTGCACTATGAGATTCTCAATGTGAATTTTAAAAATTTCATTTAGAGAAAACTATCTGTAATCTTTCTGTGGTCTAAATACATCATCTTAAAAATAAATAAAAGCTCTTGATATTCACTGTTAGCTCAGATGTTCTAAAAATAACTTGTCCAATTTTTGATACATAATATATCACTTAGAAATTATCCCCAAACAGTGAATGAGATTGTTAAAAAGTTGAAAAATGAAATATCCAATGATAGAGAATTAAGAACTGCAGAGAATAATTCTAAGGACTTCACCATTTTCCACAAGTATGCCAACAGCTGTAGTAAAACAAAAGAAATATACCCATGTCCTCTTTCTAACCTTGTCCACATCCCTCTGCTTTCAATTCTAGACTATTCAAAGTTTGGGAAGCCCGCAGCCTTATGTGCAGTAAGAGTTCATCAGGACCTCTATGTCTAAAAGCTATATATAAAGCCCAAAGAGAGGCTTCACAGGATTGAATGTAATAGCTGTAAGAACAAAGGAACAAAATATCCTGGACAAAACTAATTTTGGTCAAAAGATAATCTCAGAGTAGTACCTAAGTAAATATTAAAATATATTTCCTTCTACCTTTTCCATGTGTTACTCAAATGCAGCAAAGTCACTAGAATAAATATTCTCATGCATAGTAAGCCTGTATCTCTTTATACATGTCAAATGAAAGAAAATAAACACTGACTCATCTAACATAGAACAACTGTTTCTTTCATATAATGAATATTTTTACTTTGCACAGAATGAAACTTTACATTATAAAATTAATTAAACACTATTAGAAGCCACTACAAGTGAATAATTAGAAAATCCTCATTCTCAGAAATTTTTGAAAAATATTGAGCCTCATAGTCTTACTGAAGACTAAGATGGAACAACACTTTTGAACTCCCACCGTGCGCCAGACAATGTGTTAGGGTCTTATGTATATGTAAGACACTGAGAATCAGAAAGCCAGAGTAGCTGAGCAAGGATTCAAACCATTTTTGTATTTAAAACTTGTGCTTTTTGTACCATTGCATGGTGGTATGCTTTTTGTAGGATGCTGGCACACAACAGCATGAAATCAGTGTTTATTCTGTGTTGTACAATTATTACTGTCTCCTCACATTGTGTCCAGGTAGATTAGTATAGGTCCTATGCTACCTGTATAGAAGTCATTTTATAGAATGCCTGCTTTCTAATTTCAGTTCACCTTGTGGCTACTTACTACCAGTAGCCAAAACAAAAAAAAGAGACAAGCTAACTTGCTGGGGCTTTCACAGAAACTTACCTCTCCAGACAATCAAAAGCCCCTGACTTATTTCTCAGAGAGGTATGCAATGAAGCTTATCAGCTGTGGATGCGTCCCCAGATCTGGCTTTTGATGTAGAACTTGATAATTCAGCTGTAAAAGTTTATTCAATATTGGGGTGGCACCAGGGAGAAGTAAGGGTGGAAAGGCTCATTTAGCTATTTAGAAGAAAAAAATGCCAATAAATCACCATGGTGTAGCCTCAGATCTGCTTAAAAACCCCTGGGGTTTTCTGGTTAAATAGCCAAGAGAGGGCAGAAAAGTGAACTTGGGATTTTCTCTGCCTCAAACTGCTTAGAAAGGAGCCTGGAGGCACTGGAAGGATATAGGAGACCTTCTTCTTACCTGTTAGCATTCTCCATCATGTGTCTCGGGGCACTCTGGCAACCTATCACTCACCTCAGAGTATTTTGTCCCTTTCACTTTAACTTTGTAAGTTTTTATAGATCATTTTTTATTATTTTACAGAAAACCAGAGGCCCTACTTGCATAGTAGACCCAAATGAAATAGCTACATTTTAATTAAATTTACGCGGTTTTTATTACACCAGTGGGTAGCCTTCACTACTACCCGAAGAAACCCCAGAGTCATCAGATGTACTTCACATGTAATTAATCTCTAACGCTCGATTTTGTAAGATATGTAATAATGCTGCCTGGATAGAAATGAGAGCTTCAGAGAAGAGTCATATTAAAGATGAAGAGAGAAGCTTTAGGAAGAATTGGTTTTCAAGAGAGCAACTAAGTGTGAACTTTATTAAAAGGAAAAGAAATAATGGGAATAGCTTGCATTAAGTAAAAATGCTCCACATCTTCAATTTTTCACTTTCTTTTATTTTGCCCCAGATAAATGTTTCAGGGTTTGTTTTTATAATGCATACCATGTGTAATGTTACATTTATAGCCTCATAGATTTAATATTTGGGGAAGGGCAAGATTTGTTGTATTCAGGAACTGAAAAACAAAGGATAAGGAAAATTCCCACTGTAACTAAACCTTTTAGAATTTAAATCCTTTCCCTGAATATATTTTAGGATGTTATTTTCAAATGAAGAAATTTTAATTATCACACTTACCAATGATGTATTAAAATGCTACCCAAATCATTCATGCTGCACTTTGCATTTTTCACTATGCCTAAAAATGTATCATCTCACTTGAACCTCACACACATTGGGAGGAAGGAAGAAAAATATTTCCATTTCACAAAGTATGAAATGAAGAGCTAAACAGGTCAAGTTGTTTATCAACAGTCAAACAGGTAGCTACTGTTACCCTATGATTTCTGATTTATAATCTAATGGCTTTTCCATTCTACCATCCTGATCCTATTACCACTTCTGGATCTTTTCAGAACTTCACATATGTCTCAATATAAACCTTATCTGATATTAAAGACATTCTAATGATTGTTGATTAAGCTTGGGAGAAAAATTTACTTAGAGGAGGTAATTCCATTATTCTCTAAAACATTCTTGGTTATCACCATGTAGCTTTTGTGACACAAGATGCTTGCATGATACCCCCTTTTCTGGTTTCACCCTTCTCTTGGATTCTCCACATTACCCAACAGCATCTCCATCTACTCTCAGGATATGCTAGAAACTTTAGCAGTATTCTTGATGCTTTTCCCTCATTCATCATATGCAGTCACCAAGTTTCTTATTTCATCCTCAGAATGCCTTGGATAACAAATATCTCCCACTATATTCATTCCCACACTCACTGCTCAGATTTAAACCCTTACATCTTTTCTGAAATCTACCCATAAACCATAAATCTAATTTCTCCTTACCCTATTCTCAGTGTGACAAATTATTGGAATTATTGTTAGAAAACTTGGATTCAATCCTTATTCTTCCCCACTCATAAAATTGTATTTCCTTCTTGCTGCTTGCAATAGAACATCCATGCACGTGAACATGTTAACCATGTCTTTCCACACTTGAACCCTACACTACCTTCCTTTCATCATGCCCTGTACTTACAGTAGACAACTCCCCAACTCCTTGTGCGCATTGCATATGCCCAAACCTCTGTGCTCTTGCTTGTGGGCAACTTCTTTCCCTTTGCATGGCCAGATCCATGTGCAAATGTCCTAATCATTTTCTCAGTTGAAATGCCCTGATTCCCCCTTGTCCTCCAAAGAATCTCTCAACTTCTCTGTTTTTCATTCTATTAAATATTATTTTATTATAGTTCTTCCATATTGTGTCTTCTTCATTTTGTATCTGGTATATAGAGAGCAGAGTCACATGGGCTGTTTGAGAAGGGTCAGGTTCCTACAAATTAACACTAAGTTTTTTTTTATTAGCTGTAACTGGAATGAAAGACTCACAGAGTCTGTCCTACTAACTAGTAACATTTAAATGTTTTCTTCTATCTTTAAAAAAATACTTTCCAAGCCACCGGGAGAGTGAGCAAACATAAGGAAAAAAAAAAGGCAAGAAGAATAATACTATTTAGCACCAGTTCTAATTATGTTTAGCCTGGCTTAGGTACTAGGGCCTCCTTTATATGGTCACTCAAGCAGACACAAGCAGAGAAACAAAAAGTTAACCTGCAACCTGCCTAGAAGAATCCATATGGTTTGGCGGGCCTTTCCAAATACAAATATTCACACCAACAGTTAACAATACCTGCAAGCACAGCCACTGCTGTGGTGACCAACTGAGAGGGATCCAACTGAGGTTCCTCCAGAAGCAATCCCAGATACTGTCCTGTGGTCAGAAAACATGCTCTGTTAAAATTCTAATTCTTTGAAATTATTGAAGACACCATGTGTAGTGGCTCATACCTGTAATCCCAACATGTTGGGAGGCCAAGGTGGGTGGATCACTTGAGGTCAGGAGTTTGAGACCAGCCTGGCCAACGTGGAGAAAACCCATCTTTATTAAAAATTCAAAAGTTAGCTGGTCTTGGTAGCACAGGCTGTGAGTTTCAGCTACTCAGGAGGCTGAGGTAAGAGAACTGCTTGAACCTAGGAGGTGGACATTGCAGTGAGCCAAGATGGCACCACTGCATTCCAGCCTGGGTGACAGAGCAAGAGTCTGTCACAAAAAATATAAAAGAAAGAAAGAATTTATTGAAGACCTGTTTTATGGCCCAGTCATATGGTCAGTTTTGTAATTTTGGTAGATAATCCATGTGTACTTGAAAATAACGTATTTTGCCATTCTTCAGGAATATGTCCTACATATATCAATAAGGTAAATTTTGTTTGTTTTGTTGTTTCATATGGATTGTTTGCCTATTTTATCAATTACTAATCATCTTCTAATGTGATTGTAGATTTTTCTATTTCTTTTCTTTAATTATATGTATTCTGAAACTATATTATTAGATACATAAACATTTAGAATTGCTTTCTAGTCCTTATAGACTGACCTTTTAATTATTATGGAATATTCTTTTTTTAATTTTAGTGATGCATCTTGTATATGGTCTACTTAGCCTTCACCAGCTACTTTTATTTAGTGTTTTCATGATATTTCTGTTTTTAACTTTCTATTTTTATCCTTGTAGTTAAGGTGTGCCTCTTGCATGTGCTATATATTATTAGTTATTTCTTTTAATCCACATTAGCAATTATTGTTCTGTTACACTGAAAACACTTATCTATCATATTAGTTTTCTATGTGCCTCATTTTATGCAAAAATTGTACTTTTGACAATTTTTTAGGCAATGCCAGAGCTTTACAATACTTTAGCTTCTATTCTTTTTGGGTGTCATTCTTTTAATTCTAAATATGTTTTAATTTCCATAAGATATCATGATTGTTTTGTACAGCCATTATACCACATATTTACACTTTCTGATGGTTTTTATATCTTCCTGCATTTTTGGATTTCACTTTAGGATCATTTTCTTTCGATCTAAAGTACTCCATTTAGTATTTACTTAAAGTGATGATACTGTTATCAAAATATCTGGGGTTTTTTTGGCCTAGAAATACCTTTTGCTTTACGTTTAGAGTTAATTAATAGATATAAAATTCTAAATTTAAAATTTTTATGTTTTCCAGTAATTTTTAGAAGCCATTCTGTTGTCTTCTGGAAGTTTTCATCATGTCTGTTGAGAAATCATCTGTGAATCTTAATATTGCTCTTTTGAAATCAATGTGCTTTTTTCCCCAGCTTTAACTGCTTTTAAGCCTTTGTCTTTGATTTTAAACAGTTCTAGTAAGATATTGATAGGAATGTTTTTCTATGTATTTTATCCTTCTTGGGGTTATATCACTTCTTGAATCTTTAGGTTAATGTCTTCTGTTAATTTTGAAAAATGCTTAGCAATTAACTCTTTTAAAATTGTTTCTGCCTATTTCCTTTCTCCTTCCATTCTAGGACTATAATTTCATATATGTGAGACCTTTTTTGAACATCCCAATAGTCTCTATTGTTATTTTCTGTACCTTCTTTTTTTATTATATATGCTTCGATTAATAGTTTATACTCACCTCTTTTTCTTTGCCCAATCTGATATTAAATTCAAATACTAAATTTTTAGTTTCAGTAATTGCATTTTTCACTTTCAAAATGTTCATTAAATTCTTTTTATATATTTTATTTATCTGGTGAAATCCATTATCATTTCATGCATTTTTTAACATATTCATCATAGTTATTTTAAATTGATGTCTTGGTCAGCTGTGGATCTGTTTCTAACGTCTAGTTTTCCTTTGAGTCATCTTCCTTTTATGTTGAATAATATTTATTAAATGACAGACGTTCACAACTGAGAAATTATAGGCAATGGGAGATTCTGATCTCTTTTTACCAAAGGTTCACCTTTTTTCCTGGTAAGCTACTAAAGGAGAGGTAGACACCTAAATGCAATGAGGAACCAATTTGATTTCAGACTGAGTTTCAGAGCTATTAACATTATTCTACCTCTATTTCACCTCAACTTTTAGGGTAGAGACCCCAGGGCATCCAAATGAGAGCCTAGGGTGTTTACATTGGGCTTTTTTTTTCTTTTGGCTAGGTCGTGAATTCACATTTTTGTCACCAAAGCACTAGGAACTACCAGCTCTGTTAAGCTTTTCACCTGCCTCTTGTGTCAAAAAGTTTAGGAATTGGCAAATTATTCAAAAGAAAAAGGAATGTGGAGTGTCAGGCTTGCATCTCCATAACTGTTCTTCTCTCCA
This sequence comes from Cheracebus regulus, assembly GCA_963574635.1. Lineage (NCBI taxonomy): Eukaryota > Metazoa > Chordata > Mammalia > Primates > Pitheciidae > Cheracebus > Cheracebus regulus. Next base: position 14,102 of record CAUYQU010046664.1, read on the forward strand.
AAGCCTTGGTCTCTCAAATCCTAGTTATCTCAGAAGATCTAAACTCAATTTTTTGTCTCGTTAGTCCTATGACATCACCAAAAATTAGCTTATATTTCTATTCTTAGCAGCTACCGTTTCCTGGCTTCTCAGCCTTTAGCCCTGCTCTGCTTAAGAAATTGGCATATGTCTCATAGAAAGAAACAGCAAGCAGAATGTTGGGATCACCTCCGAGAATTTCTCTCTCTGCAAGATTTTGGTCCCTCAAAGTTATGAACTTCTCAGAAACTCTCTGATGACTACAAGCAGATATTTTTCATATTTTACCCAGACTTTGTAGTTACTAGCCAGAGTAGAAATACATTAACTTTAGTAATCACAAATTTTTGTGTTATTTCTTTCTACTACAAAATAAGACTGTCTCTAGTAAGAAAGTCTATGTCGTTGAAGGAAAAACATATAAGCACATTGACTGATTTTGTAAAACAAGTTTACTGAGTACCACGTTAGTATCCCAGTGCAGTACTGGACACTAAATCTATAAAGAGTAACAGCACTATCTTTATCTTTAAAGACTTCCCAGTCCATTTGAGTGGTAAGCAAATGAACATATGATGTGCACAGTGTATTAAATGTTATCATAGACATGTGAATAGGATTCCCCAGTAAGCAGGGGAAAAGGAGATTCATTTAGTCAGGCAGTTGGGAAGGGAAACAAAACAAATCATGTCATTATGGTGCATTCTGATTTTCTCCCTTTAAAAGGTCTCTACTGCTATACAGGATCAAAAGGCAAATCTCCCCAGGTATTACAGAGATAGGTCAAAGTACTTTTAGCTCTTTACTGTCCACTATATATTAGTTATGAAAACACTGTGGAAAAGAATTGAATGTAACCTATGTATCAGCTGGGACCTTCTTGCCCTTTGGATTTCAGGGTATAATTGGCCCAGACTCTAGACAATTCCAAAGCCTATGATAGCTGCTAATTTTAAAAATTTACTGTCTCAGCATCCCAGGATTTCTGCCTCCTACAACCTTGTACTGTCTTTAGTTTTACTCCAAGTATGATGTGTCAGTTTGGAATCTTTATGCTTTAAGGAATAAAAATTCCAACTCAAACAATAAGGAGATTAAACATTAAAGGGGCTTCACTGACTTACCTAACTGGAAAATGAAATTGTAGGGTAAGGATTGGTTAAGTCAAGATCACATCATTATTATCTCTGTGTTCTACTGTGGCCATAGGATGCAACCAAGACTGCATTTTTCTTCATTCAAGTCCATAGGAAAGAAGGATTTCCTCTCAAATTTCCAGCAAAATTTCTACATTGGATCTTTGTTGTACCAGGTAAAGTTATGCCCATCACTGCAATTATGGCTGTGGATAGGAAAACAACATACTAGGTGGATGGGGCCATCTTTCCTCAAGTGCAGGATCCATAATTGAAGGAGCAAATTCCCAGATGAAAATCTGGGTATCATTAAGAAAGGAGAACACACATAAATACTTTGTACATAACCCAAAATATCCACTACATCCACTTAGACATAAAAGTCGCTTCCCACTGGAGTTCATTCCAAACAGTCTACCTGCAGCCAGGGATCTAATGAAAACTGTAGGTGTTACCAAGGTTTTTCTAAGCAACACAGAGGTATTGATGTAATATGCATATTACAATGCATATCTTATAACAAAATTCCACATCAGTTATGATTGCCTCCTTATCCCAGTATTTTTATCAACCCTCCGTAATCTAGTATTATATCACTCAAACTTCCTAAAGAAAATACCTAGGTCTTCTGATTCCTTTTTGCCTGTGTGAAGCCTTGATACTAGGTAGCAAAGAACTTAAGGTGAGGAGTGGGGAGTGTGCAGCAACTTCTACCTTCACACTTATTTATACACCTCTCAAAGGCAATGGCGTCCTCCAAACGAATTAGTGGAAGATAAGTATTTCTCCATCTTATTACATTATTAAGTACCTTTTGTAAAAAAGTGAGTATTTTCACACAACAACTTATGATATGGTTTGGATTTGTGACTCCACACAAATCTCATGTCAAATTGGAGGAGGGGCCTTCTGGGAGGCAATTGGATCATGGGGGTGGATTTCCCCCTTGCTGTTCCCATAATAGCAAGTTCTTTCTCATGAGATCTGATGATTTCAAAGTGTGTGGCACTTCCCCCTTTGATCTCTCTCCTGCCACCATATGAAGAAGGTCCCTGTTTCCCCTTTACCTTATGCCATGATTGTATGTTTCCTGAGGCCTCTAAGTCTTGCATCCTATACAGCCTTTGGAACTGTGATTCAGTTAAATCTATTTTCTTCATAAATTACCCAGTCTCAGGTAGTTCTTTATAGCAAGTGAAAATGGACTCATACAACTTGTATGCAAATATATAGCATTCATCATAATTAAGAAGTGCAAACAGTCCAAATGTTTATCTACTGGTGAAAGAAATAACAAAATGTGTTATATCACTGCAATGGAATACTATTTAGCAATAAACAGAAACAACTACGGATACGTGCTGCAACATGAGTGAACCTCAAAGACATCAAGCTAAGTGAAGGAAGCCAGATGAAAAACTCCATATGCTTTATTATTCTATTTATCCTAAGTGCCCAGAAAAAGCAAAGCAAACCTTATAGAGACAGAATGCAAATTATTGGTTGCCTTGGGCTAGGGTGGGAATAGGGATAGATGGCAAGTGGGCATGTGGGATCTTTTGGAGGTGATAAAAAATGTTCTAAAATTGGATTAAGATAATAGTTGCACAATTCCATAAACTTACTAAAATTATTCCATTCTTAAAATGGTTGCATAGATGATACATCAATAAGGATTTTAGAGGAAAAAAAGTAGATATGAACATGCTCGGGTAACTGAAAAGTGTATGAAGTGAACATGTATCATTTGCAGGTGAAAACATTAGTAGCCAACATTTGAGTTATTTTATCTCTTTTCCTTGACTCAGTGGTCATGGAAATAAGCATAATGTTGGTGCTTCCATCAGCCTGGGTGTCTTTGTGACTACAATGAGCAGAGCCACCACACCGACCTACACTGAACACATGATGTGGTCATGAAACAAACTGTTGTTGGATAAAGCCATTGGGGAAAACAATATAAATGAAAAAATACAGATGCACAATTCAAGTGAGAGGTATTCTCATGACACGACAGTGCTTTTCATTATAACCCAGATTTCTTTGTAACCCCCAACAGCCTAATATTGAACATGGACTGGCCTTAGATTACTCATCTTATGCCACCAAATAATTAAGGTTTTGGCAATTTTATGAATAGGAAGAAAAGCATATCTTGCCTTATATATACCACACAGCCATGATATGAGAGAGTACATTTCACCTGCTTACTTGATTTTTCCAACCTCACAGTCTTGTAACAATGAGAGAAACAAAGCCAGGAGATACTTTGAGCGTCAAAATAATTAAAAAGTAAAACAAGGTGCAAATGCAAGGTGTCTGTGTTTTATTGGAAGGTCAAAATTATTGATGTTACTTACTATTTAATGACTAATGCTTTGACATCCTTATTGCACAGATGCAATTGAAAATATTGACACATTGTGATATTTATATTGGAGGTAAACATTTTTGTTTTTATACTTTGTATTTAATTCAAACAACATTCTTTTCACATATTGCTCTCTCTCTCTGCCCCCTGGCAAGGATAAACTCATGCACTGAACTTAGATCAGCTGTCAGAATCTGTGAGCTCTGAAAGGACCTTAAATTTGGCAGAATACCTTCCCCCTCACAAGAAATATTCCAAATGAACAAGCTGAAGTCTGGGCTTTCCACCTCTCACAACCCAAATTTTTCAAGTCTTTAAACTCCTTCCTTCTCCCTTCAGCTCTCAAGGGGAATTGCACTGATAAGGTTTCTGTTCATCAAAAGAATGGAATGGCAGTGACTCTGCTATTCCCAGGACACCTCCTGCTGGAAAAGGGCGGCTTCTCCCCTGAGAAGCTATTATAAAGAACAGGAGTTCTCCAGCTCCCATCAGGAATATATCACTCCACTTCAGTTATTGTTCCTGTGGATTCCTTTTCCTCTCTCTCTCTCCCCCACCCTCAAGCAGTTTTTAAAATCCATTACCTAGGGAGTTTCAAATCGTATCTGACCTATTGATTCCAAGAAATGGCCGTGCTCAGTGGGCATGCAATACAATATACAACCTGGAGCCCAGAAAAAGACAACTCACTGATGAGGGAAGGAAGACAGAGCAGTAAACCACAATCTGGAATTTTTAGGGAAATAAAAGAAGTATTTATTAAGTGTTCTGACTTGGGGTGAGAAAATGAGATGGTATATATGAAGAACCTTTGTAAAGCATAAAGCATGCAGATGTAAGATAGTGTTTTTATTAATAATTTCTAAATGTAATCTCCATTAGTTCAGGGCTACATCTCATGCAAATATTTCATCCAAATATCTATTCTGGATTTTAAGATGCTCTTTTGCTGGCTTACACCTATAATCAAAGGATATTTGAAAAGGATGAGGACATTATCTCAAAACCTGTCAGCTCTCACAATTTTGCAGTGCCTGGAAAAGGCTTTGTGGAAGGTAGCAGGAACACCTCAGAAGCAAACACTGCTTAAACCACCCTGTGATTCAGAGCATCTATCAAAGAGAAGTCTTCAGGAAAGCTCCATCTTTGCACTTTACACTGGATATGAATGTCTGGTCTAAAACAACTGCTATGCCATAGTCCAAAGTATTGTATAATACACTTCGTGTAATTCAAGCAAATCTTTATTTCATGCTAACCTGTGACCCAGTCGCTATGTTAGTGTCTCTGGGGACATTAAAAATATGTAAGACATGTTTTACAACCTCAAGGAGTGAAGCATGTAACAGAAGGAGCTTACAATTGAATCGGTTAAAAGGTGGGGCGGGGTGTTACAAATTTACCAGATTTATTTTTCCTTTTATTTCCTTTAACATATTAGCTTGGACAATCAACAAATAGTCACAATTTGGAGGAAAAGTGAATATGTACAAATAAAATGGAGACACGAGCTTTTATACTGTGCCTCAAGCAACAAAGCCTTCTTTTTCTCTGTTCTACAGAATAAGTGTCGAGACATACAGGATTAGATATATAATGTGTGGCCACTCTCCAGTAACCACTATTGAACTTCAAAATGAGTTTAGTCATTAGCTTTGACAAATGAGGAGCCTGTTATTGATTTTTACACATGTCTATCATGGGATCTATTTAAAAAGAACAGTCAATTCTAAGAAAGATTATGTTAATCTTATTGGTTTGATTTAATAATCGGAGGAGGTACAGCAGGGAGTGAAAAAGAAAGGACCAGAAATTGGCAATATCTGTATCATTTTCTTAAATCAACTCAAAAAACAATTTGGAAAAAAATCAAGTCTATCTGTCTTTTCTAAGACAGCTAAGAATATATTGATAAATCATTCCAGGCAATGTTAACCAACAGCTTGAGAAGTTCACGAAAAAGGACATTGACAGGAGGGATACAATTACTAATTTATTTGTCTTTTTATGGTTCAGTTAAGAGTATCTTAGGTAGTCTAGCACATGGCAGCCCGTCAAACTTCACAGGGTAGCTGTCAGAATTTTGACTGATGTACAAGAGCTCCTTGCTCATGTTTGCCCTTCCTTTCAGTGGAGTGCACACAGGTAAGACAGCTTGTTGGTAATTTTTATTTAATGCTCCGAGGATCTGTGGCTACACTTTTATTGAAAGTCCTGACAATAAAATTCCACTCCCTGAAATTTCCAAGGTTTCTGCTGCACGCACTTCTCTACTTAAACAAGATCTTCCTCTGGGATTACACAACTCTTGAGGATCTTTTCTGATGCCTTCTGATCTTGGAGACAGCTGTTTAGTATATTGGATATGGTTTTATTTTGTTTTGTTTTTTGTTGGCTTTACTGGAAAGGCATCAAAAAAAAAAAAAAAAAAAAACAGAAGGAATTAGCAGTGCAAAGACACATCAGGGCTTCAGGGAGGCCTTCATAATTCCAAATTGGCAAATGCCAACTTGAACCCAGTTTAACAATTTTTAATCTTTTCTCCACTCCCTCTCTCTGTTCCTCAGTTTCACTCCAATCCACTCATTAAATGAAACTGCTCATTCCATACTATTCCTAGACCCCAGTTCTAGAAATTTACTTTATTTTTCTAAACATTGAATCTTCTAGTCTAAAACCTTTTTCAAACAGGCTTGAGTCCTGGACTATTTGGTGTTGGATCAGAAGCCTTTAAATTATACAGAAATTACAGACCAGTGTTCACATCATTTTAAATGCTTGAACAGAAGTTTGAAAAAAGTAAATTGTAATATGGCCATAAAACACCTTAATATACTAAGGGCAGCTGCCTAGTATACATCATCTTTGCTCCATCACACAGTGTGATATTCAGAGATGTATTATTGGATTTCAAAGTTCATGATCAAAGCTATCACAATTTGGTTTCCAATGTGAAACCCAAAACTTGATCTGTATTTTCACACAGCAACTTGGAATAGCTAGGGAATAAGACTTGATTTGCAAATCTTTTGAAGGCATGATTTTACCAGTTATTAGAGATAATTCTTTTCTCCTAAGGCAGTCGTCTCATTGTAATCATGAAACCTCTTATATTTGTATAATTCCAACATTTTGGAATACTATCCCTAACAGCATAATTATTATTTCAAAATAGAAAGGATACTTTATACACAACATTAAAATGTAGGAAAACTATAAACTCAGAATAAGTTTAGTCCTTTAAATTGAACGTTTAGGTTTATCAAATAACTAATTTCACAGTTGTATTGGTAAAGATAAGCTTGATTATTCTACAGAAAAAAAATTCTCAAACCTCAGGGCTTATAAAACAACAAAATTCATTCTTTGTTCAAGCCACATGTATACTGGTTTTTTTTTTGCGGGGGGGCAGGGGTTGTTTTTTGAGGGATTAACACATCCACCTGCAAGGATGAGAAGCCTGAAAAAGTAAGAGAAAGGCAGCCCAGACACTGAAACTTAATATTTCTCAGTGGAAGGAACAGACCTCCACCCATATTCAGAGTCCGAAGAAAACCACATGGCTTAGCTCTAGTTCCATAGGGCAGGAGTTTATAAAACTCTCACATTGAGTGACTCTGGATATTAGTGGACATAACCTAGCCACGTTTTTCATTTTAAAAATGAAGAATTCCCAGTGATTTTCCCTCTCTGCCTCCCAAGTGCCTATTACACCAATCGGCGTATAGTAGAAGTTAGTACTTGAATCAGGTTTCAAACCCAGGTTTTCTGACTACCAATTCATGTCCTTTCCCATAGCAAAACCTATCCCAGTAATGCAGTGATTCTTTTCAATGTGTGCAAAGCTAAAGATGAAAAGTATATTTATAAAGAAGGCAGAATCCAAGGAGTGCTCCTACAATTTTATCTTTTTTGTTTCAGAACCATCCCCTAAGGTAATTAAGTCAGGTGTTTTACCCTGACTTTGGATTTAAGGAAACTAAGGTTTAGCAAAAATGTGGCTTACCTAAGATACTATAATAACTGGTAGAGCAAGACTCCTATCTGATTCCCTGAATCCTGTTGTGTGGGGAGTCCTGGTGTATGCCAGCCATCTGGGTGGCAGCAGACCCTGGAGTGAGCAGTGCACCTTTGACATCTACTATCCTGCATCTGTTTCAGGTTGGCTTGTTTTCAAACTTTTTTGTTGTGAACTTCGTTTCACCAAGTTCTAGTTCCATTTGAATGGGATCTTCCCTGCCTTGGTTTCTACAAATTTGATAAAATCAGTCCTTTGCCCTGACTTTTCTCTCACCACAGTGGGGAAATGATAATGCTCATATCAAACTACAGATGTGCAACACGTGTTTTCCTTATGGTGTGAGCTTGTGATGTCAATACAAGGCAAAGCAAAATCAGAAGCTGCTTACAGAAGGAATGTCCCACATCGTTTGATTTCAAACTTTTTGTGGAATTTACTAAAATTGGGGTCTAAAATATTGTTTCTAACAATTACATTGATTTGTTTTTAAAATTCTTTGATTTTTTTTATTGGTGGAGATTTTTTAAATTTTACTTTATGTTCTGGGATACATGTGCAGAATGTGCAGGTTTGTTACATAGGTATACATGTGCCATGGTGGTTTGCTGCACCTATCAACCTGTCATCTATGTATTAAGCCCTGCATGCATTACCTATTTGTCCTAATGCTTTGCCTTTCCTTACCCCACAATGCCCAACAGGCCCTGGTGTGTTCCCCTCCCTGTGTTCTTTGCGTTTTAAAACAATCATAGAGGCTCCTCACCCTCCTTGTTCCTGTCTTATATTAATATGTTTACTGGCTGAATAATATTCAAACTTATCCCACTTTTACTGAGAGGCTCTGGGATACTGATTCTAAAGAACAGGCAAAAATAATTCAGTTCTCCTTTTTAAATATCCACTGATATTCAGTTGTGTATATGTGCTACCAATAGGTTATTTCTTTTGTCAGCCTATCAAATGCTCCCTGAGATTCTGCTACAGCATAAAAACAAGTTTTTGAATCTTCAGAGAGAATGTTTGCCTGAACTTACCCCAAAAGTACACAAATAAGCCTATGTATTTTTATATTTTAGTTGCAGTTACAAAAAATATCTAACAGTTTTCTTAGAAAGTTATTTTACCCTGATAGGAATGTGATTGTTTTAGGTCTTGAAAGATTATTGGTTACCCTGTGGTTTCTGTGAAGTCCAGATGTTTTCAAGATGGTGTTACGTGTGAAAATCATATATTTGGAAAGATTTGAGCTTGTAGACATTCCCTGGAGGTACATAAGTTTAACATTTTGAGGTTCAAATGAGAATACAGACATTTACATAAGATACTGTAAAAGATATCATTTTAGTTATGCTTATAATCTCTGTATAGTTATTTTAATATGCTAATAGTGCACAAATTAAAATGTAAGTAATGTGATCATCAAAATATTAATTTATTCAATGAAAATTGAAAAATGGTTTCAAAGTTGCTTTCGATTTTAAGGATATTTTGAAGTCATCAATGTCTTAGAAAATAGAAAATTCAGCTTAATGTGAGTTAAAATTACTGTTTCTTTCTTAACTGTAAAATGGTATTACAATATCTCTCAAACCAACATGAAGATTAGGTATATTGCAGTTAACACAGTGGTAATTCTGACATTAGTTTAGAAATTCTTACATATTAATATTCAGCTGTCATTAATATTCAACAAATCCAGTGACACTTTCTCATTTATTGAACTTGACTTTTCTAGCATGATTGACATAGTTTACCATCCATTTCTTCTTGAACATTTCTCTTGTTTTTTTTTTTTTTATTTTTGAGATGGAGTCTCACTCTATCACCCAGGCTGGAGTGCAGTGACGTGATCTTGGCTCACTGTAACGACTTTCTCCAAGGTTTAAGCGATTCTCCTGCCTCAGCCTCCCAAGTAGCTGGGACTACAGGCATGCACCATCATGTCTGGCTAAATTTTGTATTTTTAGTAGAGACAAGGTTTCACCATGTTGGCCAGACTGGTCTGAAACTCCTGACCTCAGGTGACCCACCCACCTCAGCCTCCCAAAGTGCTGGGATTACAGGCATGAGCCACCATGCCCAGCCAGACATTTATCTTACACAAACTTCATGAAACTAGCCTACTTTTGCTCTTATAACTCACATCCCTTACTACGCTTTATTTTCTCCTCGGATTTTTCTTCCTTCCTTGCATAACATACACATAATGGATTTTTCAAGTCTTGATTTTCTTTCTAAAACATCTTTGGTTTTTCAGATTTTATTTTAAGTCCAGGGGTACCTGTGTAGGATGTGGAAGTCTGTTACACTGGTAAATGTGTGCTAGGATGGTTTGCTGCACAGATCATCCCAATACCCAGGTATTAAACCCAGCATTTATTAGCTATTCTTCCTTTTCCCATCTCCTTCTACCCTCTAACAGGTTCCAGTGTGTGTTTTTCCCCTCAATGTGTCCATGTGTTCTTATCATTCAGCTCCCAATTATATGTGGGAACACACAGTATTTGGTTTTCTGTTTCTGTGCTAGTTTGCTGAGGATGATGGCTTCCAGCTTCATCCATGTCTCTGCAAAGGACATGATCTCATTCCTTTATATGGCTGCATGGTATTCCATGGTGTATATGTACCACATTTTCTTTATGCAGTTTATCATTGATGGGCATTTGGGTCGGTTCCATGTCTTTGCTATTGTAAGTAGTGCTGCAATAAACATACAGTGTACCTGTATCTTAATAACAGAATAATTTATATTCCTCTGGGTATATACCCAGTATTGGGATTGCTGGGTTGGATGATATTTCTGCCTCTAGGTGTTTGAGGAATTGCCACACTGTCTTCCACAATGGTTAAACTAATTTACACTCCCACCAAAAGTATAAAAGCATCCCTTTTTCTCTACAACCTTGCCAGCATCTCTTGTTTTTTGACTTTTTAATAATAGTCACTTTGACTGGAGTGAAAGAGATCTAATTAAACTAAAGAGCTTCTGTACAGCCAAAGAAACTATCAACAGAGTAAACAGACAACCTACAGAATGGGAGAAAATTTTTGCTATCTATCCGTCTGACAAAGGTCTAATATCCAGTATCTATAAGGAACATACACAAATTCACAAGAAAAAAACAATCCCACTAAAAAGTGGGCAAAGGATATAAATAGACAGTCTCAGAAGAAGAAATAATATGCTGCCAACAAACATACGGAAAAAAAGCTCAACATCACTGATCATTAGTGAAATGCAAATCTTCAACATCTTAGTATTTAGGTACTCTATGGCAATGATTATCTTCAGTTCTAAATTTGCTATTCCTGCTGGACATTCTTGTAAAAGTCGTCTGAACTTTAAATCTAACATTCCCAAAATAACTTTCATTGTCTCTCCCACTACCAAATTTAAAAGCAAAAGCTCCCACAGATATTAACATTTCTGTCAATGGTATTGCTGGTCACCTAGTTATCCAGGCTGGAAATCAGACCTCGATTCTAGAAACCTCTCACTATGAAAGTATTCTAACTCTAACTTGTTAAATTAATGTTCTAACTCTAAACTGTCACTTGAATTCATTTCCTTCTTCCTATTTTTTCTGCAAATTCATTTTTTTCACCTTAACTTGGACTATTGAATAGACCCTTAACCAATCTCCCTACTTCTAATGTATCACTTTGCCAGTCCATCCATCACACCACTTCTACACCAACCATCTGATCCATCCTTCTGCTTGGGAAAACCAAACAAGAAAAAAAATGCTTCCTGCTACCTGGACAACAAAGCCCCAAATTTCTAACCTCACTTTATTGATCCACCCTTTCTCTCATCTTCACCTATTTCTTCTTTGTCTATTTTTTTTCTCCGTATCTGGTACTATTTGTATGCATATAATCTATGTTTCTACTCATAAAAATTACCCCATATTTTCTTTTTGTTTTTCTTTTTTTTTTTTCCTCTCAACTCCAAAAATACATTTAATATATTGTCCCCGGATAGAGGACGTATCAGATATTAAACTGATAAGAACAGATACTACACTTGATCTTAGCCAAAAGGCCAAGAAGCGATGTAACTTGCAATTCCCTACCTTACACCTTTGCTATGTTTTTCTGCCAGAAATAGCAGAGTAGGGGTAGATCGGACCACTTTCTTTTCTGTGTCTGGCAGCCTGTTTGCCACCTAAATACATAAAACTCAGGTGAAAATGGATGACCCGGTACTGAAAATACAACCTCAAGGGAAGGCTCTATCTTTGAAGCTCCTGACAATAACATTGTCATAGGTAAGTCTGCCTCACACGGACATATTTCAAGTAATCACTCTTTGATACCTTCCTGTCCTATTCAGTCTGAACTCAAATTCTAACACATCCATTTAACTTTCTTTTATTCTCTAAATTGAAAGAAATTCTCCAAGCACTTCTATAGCATTTTATTAACTTCTCTAAGGAGCTATTTTCCATTATAGAATTATATTGTTTTATGTACCTACCGTACCATTCATTTCTAGTTTACAAACAAGATGAGGAGAATATAAAATGCATTTCTGTGTACTCCATATAACCTAACATAGGCATTCAAATATATGAACTATTTGCATTTGCTTAACTAAACTGTTTATAGTAGTAGGAGTCAAACTAGACTCTCTCCATTTTTAATCTAGTCTATTTCATTTGGTTTTTGTTCTGACATTATAAACCAGTAATTATTTATATTTTCATTTCACAAAGACATCACATTATGTCTATTATTTGACCTGTTCTCTACTGATCAAATTTATTGTTTTAAAATTATTTTATACTTCCTTTATATTACATCTTTAAGGAGAAATGTATATGCCTACATTCATATCACATACATATTCATATCCACACACTTAAATAAACATGTATATCTCTATATATGTCTATGTTCTGACTGCAGGACTTCAAGAGATGCTACATTTCTTTGAATCTATGAGAATGACTTATGTGTTTAACTTTTTGTGTCCTGTCAGTACCCTGCTTAATGCGGATGCATAGTCAGTAATGTTTAGTATGAATTTTGGGTAAATTATTGTATTTTCTGAAAACTCAAAATATGGAGCACTGGTAAGTCTTGTATATGTGCACATGAATTATAGCAATTTTTAATATCTGTATGTGGGAACTAAAAGTGGGATTGCTTTTCACTTCTGAATTACATGTGATCTCCAAGTCACACATAAAGCAGGAAAAAATATATAAATAACTTTTGGGAGAGGCAATTTCCGCCCCGCCCCCGAAATCACACTGAGGAATCTGCACAATGCCATGCACAGCTATGAATTTAGAGTTATCCTAAAGCTGGCAAACATCTGCATCTATCACATCTGGGGCAGCATCTGTTCTGTGTTGTTAGAAGAAAACAAGAAAATTGGGGTAAATGCCACAGCACAATATCAAATTCTACAAATCTAACAAATGTATTTATTTATTGTCGATCAAGTGGCCAAAAGCAGTGTGAGGCCCATACTAAGATGCTTGATAATTGCATTTCTCAACTCCCTTCAGGAAACGCCGTACTCCAGGCCTGGGAATAACAAGCTTTTGCATAACAGCACTGGGGCCTATAAATAAGAAACTCATTAAGCTACCTGTAGCAGGCCTTTACCCCAGCCCTGCACTGGCTTGGGGAGCTTAATGAGGTGATAATGAGGAGAAAATGGTTTAGCTCCTTTTTGGCCTGGTTTGCGATGGGTAGCGAAATACCAGTCTCCAGTGAAACAGCCACCATAGGGCCCAATTCATCATTCAGGGTGGGTCTATACCAGAGAAATAATTTGCTTCTAGGCCCTGAAGTTATTTGGCTCTCATGTCTATGGAAACAAAGCAAGCTATTCATTCACATTTGAAGGGACTGTCCGAATAACACCAATAAAGGGTGTTAAACTAGCTGGTCATTAGCATTTGAAGGGAATGGTCAAATAACACCAACAAAGGGTGTTAAACCAAACCACATTATAGGTAGGTGGGGTGGGAGCACTGTGCAATTCTAAGTGGATTAAGGCCAGCATTATATTCTCACTATAAGCCTGACCTCTGACCTCCTTGCTAAGGTTTCATATTCATTGAAGGCTGGACCAAACTTTCTTGGTCAAGGTCTCCCCCTTCCTTTTCCCTCCAAAAAAAAACCAAAAACAAACAAACAAACAAACAACAAAAAAAAAACTAAAGCAGTGAGCTGGGGTTAACAACATAATGTTTAGATTATTAGAGAACAGATCAGATCACCAACCTGTTGGGCATCCAAGCCACAGTGCCAAATTCAGTAGGATGTTCTATGGCAGTCCCCAAGAGGGGCTGGGGGAGTAGACTGGTAATCACTTTCATTTGAATCAAGCTTTTCTCAGTTATACTAAATGATACTGCTGCTAACCCTCTCCAAGTGAAGGAAAAAAACAAAGAGAAAAGGTGAAATCAGAATTTCAAGAAGAAAATGCCTCAATGATCACTCAGTCCAATGTTTCTACCCAAAAGGAAATCTTTCAATAATGACCCTTAGGGAAGGACCTTCATCCTCTAGCTGAAAGCAACCTGGGAAAGTCAGAAAAGGCGTATTTCTGGGCTACAGTCAAGGATTCAGTCACTGCTGTGGGCATGACTACTATATTACTACTATTCTACCAGGAGAGGAGAGCAACATGGTGCCCATGTGCAGCACAGCCCAGGAATTCTACTTACATTATGATTATTATTATTATTTTGAGACAGGGTCTCGCTCTGTCACCCAGGCTAGGTGCAGTGGCCACGATCTTGGCTCACTGCAATCTCTGCCTCCTGGGGTTCCAGCAATTCTCCTGCCTCAGCCTCCCAAGTAGCTGGGATTACATGCGCTCACCAAGTTGCCCAGCTAATTTTTGTATTTTTAGTAGAGACGGGGTTTCACCATGTTGGCCAGGCTGGTCTCCAACTCCTCCCGACCTCAAGTGATCTGCCCACCTTGGCTTCCCAAAGTGCTGGGATTACAGGCATGAGCCACTACTCCCGGTCTCTACTTACATTATTTCATTCTTCAAACACTTTTGTGGGGTACACAATAAAAAGCCTCATTTTGTAGATAGGAAAATGGCAGTGAAGAGAGATTACATTGCTTATCCTGCCCAATGCAGTTAGGAAGTGCTGGAGCCAAAATTCACACCCAGAGAATACTTTCTATAGCACACAGATAGGGACCCAGAGAACCAAGAAACACAGCTGAAAACAGATGGTGAAAGTTTAAAGGTAATTTTCAAGTAGACATTCCAAGTAAATCATGGCCTATTGGACATATGAATTTATCTTTACCCCACACCAAATCAACCACAGAGAATAAAAACCATCACAAGCTCACAAGGACAAAGACAGTGGGAGAGATAAAGACAGCAGTTGAGAAAGGTGTATATTACTTAGCAACCCAATATATTTACAAATAAAAGTTGAACTCTTATCCACCAGGGATGGGGGAAAGCAAAGTCAATATAAAGCAAGTCAGTTCATGCTGCAGAAAGTGGCAGGGGATTGCAAGTATGGAGTCGGGGGCACAACTGTAAGCTCTGAACCAAGAGGCAGAATAAAGACTGGTCCAACATCTGTTCAGCTCCGGGAGCCCCTCCACAGTTCACCAGGCTAGGCAAATGTTTCCTCCCACACCCATCACCACCCTAGCCAATTTGTTGTTGGTGGGTCAGATTGATCCATATTCTGCCAGAACCTTAAAGCTCAGCAGGTCTGAAAACTTCATTTCTCCTTTAAATGTTATCTTCCCCTGAACTTACTCATTTTGGTGACTTTTACTGAATTCTCCCAATCATCCAAGCATGAAGTCTTCTTCAGTTTTAAATACTTTTATTATTCAATATGTTTAATACAGATATGAGAATATGTGTATGTTTTGAGGATCTAGACTATAAACCACAGGTTTGTATTTGCTGCAACATTTTTTTCCTGCTCCATCTTTTGCTTGTATTAAATATATAAATATATATATATACACACATACATATTATATAGACACATACCATACATATTATATATGTATATATATGTACACATACATATGCATTTAAAAAATATACTCTATTTTTTATTTTGAGACAGAATCTCACTGTTGTCCAGGCTAGAGTGCAGTGGTGTGATCTTGGCTCACCACAACCTTGGCCTCCTAGGCTCAAATGATCCTCCCACCTCCGCCTCCAAAAAGCTGGGACTACAGGCATGTACCATCACACCTGGCTAATTTCTTTATAATATTTCTTTTTGTAGAGATAGGGGTTTCACCATGTTGCCCAGGTAGTCTTAAACTCCTGGGCTCAAGCAATCTGCCTGCCTCAGCCTCCCAAAGTGCTAGGATTTACAGAAAAATTGAGACGAGAGTGGAGACATTTTCATATATTCTGCAGCTTCCCCTACATTAACATCTTTTTTTGTAATGTGGTACATTTGTTACAACTGAACTAATTTTGACACATTATTATTAAAGTCTATATTTTGTTTAAATTTCCTTGATATTAGTCTAATGTTCTTTTTTTGTTTTCAAGGATCCCATCTAAGCTGCCATATTACATACAATCCTCGTGTCTCCTTAGGCTCCTCTTGGCAGTGACATTCTTTCAAATTTCCTTGTTTTTGATGACCTTGGCAGGTTTTGTTTGTTTGTATTGGACAGTCTTGCAGCAGTAAGCTGTGATTACAATACTGCACTCCAGCCTCAACCTTGTAGGCTCAAGTTATCCTCCCATCTCACCCTCCCAAGTAGCTAGGACCAGAGGCATGTGCCACCACACCCAGCTAATTTTTTTTTATGTATTTTAGTAGAGATAAAGTTTCATTATGTTGCCCAGGCTGGTCTCAAACTCCTTTTCTCAAGCAATCCTCCTGCCTCTGCCTCCCAAAGTGCTGGGATTATAGGCATGAACCACCATGCCTGGCCAACCTTGGCAGTTTTGTGTACTGGTCATGTATTTTGTACAAAGCTCCTCTATTGTACTTTGTCTAAAGTTTTTCTCATGATCAGATATGGGTTATGGCCTTTAGCAATCTAAAACATAAATTTTCTATCAGGTGTTTAAAAAATTTGTAGTAGCTGTTTTGATATTCTGCTATTAAGCCTTGCTGATTACATAATCTTCAAGTTTGTTGTCTCTTTTGCCTCTTCGTATTTTAATAAACATTTAAAATTGTATGATTATATGATTTTATAATTTTAAATTTATTAAGATACAAAGAGGTAAAAGAGACAACAAAGATTTCTTGCCAAAGAAAATCTTTCCAATTCTGAGTTTAAAAATAGTCTCCTAAACTGTAATCTAAAAGTTTTAAAATTTTGACTTACACATTTAATTCTAATCTAAGTTTATTTTCTTGTACAATGTAAGGTTCTAAGTGATTTTTCTACATGAATTAACAATTGTTGCAGCAGCATTTAACCTGTATCATGACATTTTCCACAGACTATACACCACCTTTGTCATACATCAAATTTCCAGAGATGCCTATAACCGTTTCTCGTTTTTCTTTTCGGTTCTACTGATGTCTTGGTCTTTCCCTGCACGGGTACCATACTGTCTTAAACCACAGCTGCATGATGAGTTTTGATATCTGGCAGAGTAACTCCCCATTTTATTATTCTTTAGGAGTAGCCTGATTTTTCTTATGCCTTATCTCTTTTCTATATATTTCAGAGTTTTTTTGTCAAGTTCCTTTAATAATTTCCATTGGGATTTTGATCAAAATTGCATTGAAACTTTTCAGTGATTCTGGGTGGTTTTTTAAATCCATGCATATATTATTGCTCATTGAGATTTTCTTTGTTGTCTTTCTGTGTATAATTTTTCATAAAAGTCTTGCACGTTTTCCTTAGATTTTTCGGAATCACCAATTTGTTGTTATTGTTCATTATTACTTTATTTTGTCAATCATTTATTGCTCTTGTTTACAGATATAATGGGTTTTGTATAATTTTATATGTCTAGCAACTTTACTTATTGATCTAATTTTCCAAATATTGCTCCATACCATTCTGATTGTCTATATTGAGAAATATTTTATCAACAAATATAGGATATGTTTCTTCCTTTCCAAACCATATAAATTTTTTACTTCTTTTATTGTAGAGGCTAGAAACTTTAGAAGACTGTTGGCAACAATTAGTTTTAGTGTACATCCCTCCTAATATTAACAGTTATCATTCTAATGTTTAACCATTAAGAATGTTGTTTACTGTAGGTGTTTGGGTAGATACTTAAAAAAAAAAAAACTTTCATTTTAGGTTCAGGAGTACACAGGCAGATTTGTTCTATAGGTAAATTCATGTCACAGGACTTTGTTTTACAGATTTCATCACCAGCTACTAAGCCTAGTACCCATTAGTTATTTTTCCATTCTTCTCCCTCCTCCCATCCTCGACCCTCAACTAGACCCCAGTGTCTGTTGTTCCACTCTTTGTGTCTATGTGTTCTCATCATTTAGCTTCCACTTATAAGTGAGAACATGTGGTATTTGGTTTTCTATTCCTGCATTAGGTTGCTAAGGATAATGGCCCTCAGTTTCATCCATGTTCCAACATAGGACATAATCTCATTCTCTTTTATGGCTGCATAGTATTCCATGGTATATATTCACCACATTTTCTTTATCCAGTCTACCATTGATGTGCATTTAGGTTCAGTTGATGTCTTTGCTGTTGTGAATACTGCTGCAATGAATATATATGTGCATGTGACTTTATGGTAGGACAATTAATTTTCCTTTGGGTATATATCCAGTAATGGGATTTCTGGGTCTAGTGGTAGTTCTTTTTTTAGCTCTTTGAGGAATTGCCACACTCTTTTCCAAAATGTTTGAACTAATTTACACTCCACCAACAGCATATAAATGTTCCCTTTGTCTGCAACCTTACCAGCATCTGTTATTTTTTGACTTTGATAATAGCTATTCTGATGGGTGTGAGACGGTATGTCATTGTGGCTTTGATCTAAATTTTTCTCTAATGATCAAGAATATTGAGCTTTTATTTTTTTCATATGCTTGTTGGCTGCATGTATGTCTTCTTTTGAAAAGTTTCTGTTCATTTTTTGAAAATGAGCAGAAACTTTGTCCACTTTTTAATGGTTTTTTTTTTTCTTATAAATTTGTCTACGTTCCTTACAAATGCTGGCTATTAGACCTTTGTCAGATGGATTGTTTGCAAATATTTCCTCCCATTTTGTAGGCTGTTTATTCTGTTGATATCCTTTCTTTTCCTATGCAGAAGCTTTTTAGTTTAATTAGATTCCATTTGTCAGTTTTTGTTTCTGTTGCAATTGCCTTTGGTGTCTTCATTATGAAATCTTTGCCCATTTCTCTGTTCAAAATGATATTGCCTAGGTTGTCTTCCAGGGTTTTTATAGTTTTGGGTTTTGCACTTAAGCCTTTAATTCACCTTGAGTTGATTTTTGTATTTGGTGTAAGGAAGGGGTCTAGTAACAATCTTCAGCATATGCTAGTCAGTTATCTCAGCACTATTTACTGAATAGGGAGTCCTTTCCTCCTTGCTTGTTTTTTGTCGGCCTTGTCAAACATCAGATGGTTGTATGTGTGTGACCTTATTTCTGGGGTCTCTAGTCTGTTCCATTGGTTTATACCAGTATTGGGTAGATATTCTTTATCAGTTAAAGAATATTCCCTTCAAGATCTAGTATGCTATAAGAGATTTTGTGTGTGTTTGTTTTATACAAATATATTAGTGGGTATTCAGTTTTATCAAATATTTTTTTCTTATCTATTGAGAAAAGTTTTCTCCTTTAATCTGCAGATTTGGTGAATCACAGTTATGATTCCTGGCATTAAATCATCCTTGAACATTCGTGTACTAAAAGTAAGTTGTATTTGTTTTACTTTTTTTCTAACATTGGATATGTTTTGAAAGATTTTGCATATAAAATCATGAATGAAAGGGACTCGGATGATTTTTTTTTTAACCTTACATACCCCTTTACTGGTTTTGATTTCAGAGTTATACTAGTTTCATAGTATGACTTGTAATGCCTCCTATTTTTATGTCCTCTGGCAGAATTTATATAAGATTGAAATGGTATGCTTTTTGAAAGGTTTTAGACTTGGCTGGTAATACCATCTGGTCCTAGTTTTCAAATACTTTAATACATATATAATATATGTATTTTCAATGCCTTTTCAAGTCATTTATAATAAGTAACATTTTTCTAGAAATGTGTCTATTGCTTTAGGTTATCTGTAATATTTAAGTATTCATTTTTCCTTTTCTAATTTCTTATTGATTCTTATGTTAATATTTTTAAAAATTTTCTAATATAGTGTGAGGCTGTAAATATCCCTTAAATGTGTCATTTTTGCAGCATTGAGCAAATTTGTTTTATAGTATCTTAAATATCATTCAGTTTGTAAGTTGTTTTTTCTCCAAATTCCACTGTTTTCTTATCTATACCATGTTATTTTAAACTGTATTTTTTAGTTTCCAAAGTATTTTTTAAAATTTTTGTTATTAACTTATCCCCAAATTGGATTGCCATTAAAAAAAAAGTATGGGCCTCTTTGGGAGGCTGAGGCGGGCAGATCATGAGGTCAGGAGATCAAAACCATCCTGGCCAAGATAGTAAAACCACATGCCTACTAAGAATACAAAAATTAGCTGGGTGTGGTGGCACATGCCTGTAATCCCAGCTATTCAGGAGGCCAAGGCAGGAGAATCACTTGAACCCAGTAGGCGGAAATTGCAGTGAGCTGAGATCATACCACTGCACTCCACCTTGGAGACAGAGCAAGACTCCATCTCAAAAAAAACAAAAAAGGCATGGGTGTCTAAGGCATAGTTTTCCTATCCCAGGACTAGCATTCACATTTGCTCCAAGGGCAGCATTTTTTTTTTCCTATTTATTTACATCTGGCAACTCTTACTCTGCTTTCAGCTCACTGTTCCTTTTTATTTATGTACGTGTTTATTAGTTCTAGGAAAATTTCCCTTTCTTTCATGTGATTTCAGCAATGAAGCATATTTGTGCTAGTATATCCAGGATCTAGATGTTTTCTAGCGGTGAGGCTCTTCCTTATATCTCCTTGATAGCTAGTGAATTCTAACAGGGTTCTCCAACTACATTTAGAAATTTATTCAAGTCAAATGAAAATTTTGAAAGTCAAATTCAAAAGTTTGAAATGCTGCACAATATTTTCACCTATTCAGGCTATTCTACTCTGTTTTGTTCCCCAACTGCATACTAAGAAAGGTTTGAAAAATACATAGCATTCATCTAGGAAAGTTTCCTTAGCTAACTTTGCTTAATTTCAGGCTTACACATCTCTAGTGTAGATAATTATGTATATTGATTTAAAAGGTCTTCCTTTTCAGCTCTTACATAAAGACAAATAAATAGAATAGATGGTGTTGTCAGATTTTCTTGGCTATATAAAGAGGTGATTGGAATAGATGAGGTCTAAGATATCTTTCAGTTCTAAGAAAATATAATTGTGTCTAAAAGCAAGAAAATAGTGTTTCCCATGAGTTACCTGCCAGGGAATAATTGAGAGTTAAGTAAACATTGCATGTTTCCTGCTAATGGAGTATCAAACTTCTAAAAGTTTTTTTTTTTTTTTTTTTTTTTTTTTTTTTTTTATTGTTTTGTTATTTATTAAAAAATAATTAGGCCCGAAATTCAAGAATATTTGGGTTATCCCATCACCCTGATATTTATCATTTCTATGTGTTGGGAACATTTCAAGTTCTCTCTTCTAGCTATTTTGAAATATACAATGTGTTGTTGTTAACCATTCACCCACTCAGCGATC